>VMBQ01001772.1:0-82331 GCA_007657795.1 Dreissena rostriformis
TTTTAGCATATTTTTTTCGTACCCACATTTTTCGTACCCACACTTTTTTCGTACCCAAATGTTTTTTCGTTCCCACACTTTTTTCGTACCCAAATGTTTTTTCGTAACCAAAATTGCCGTACCCACCTTTTATTTGTACTCCAAATTTCCGTACCAAAATTGTTTTTCGTACCCACATTTTTTTCGTACCCAAATTTTTTTTCGTACCCAATTTTTTTTCGGCTTAATTGTTTTGTACCAAAAATTTTCGTACCAACATTGTTTTCGTCACCAAAATGTTCGTACCCACATTTTTTTTTCGTACCCAAAATGTTCGTACCCACACTATTTTCGTTACCAAAATTTATTTTCGTACCCACATTTTTCACATAAGGGTACGCCAAAAAATGTGGGTGTGAAAATTTTGGGTACGAAAAAAATGGGTACGAAAGTTTTGGTTACGAAAAAAAAATGTGGGTACGAAAAAAAATGTGCCAAAAAAAATTGGGTACGAAAAAAAATGATAACTTTAAGTTTGGGAACGAAACAAAAAGTGGGTACGAAAAAAAAAATGGGTACGAATTTTTTATTATTAGGAAAGATGGGGTACCGGTAAGTATAGCGGGGTACCCAAAAGTATCATTTGAAAATCGGTGTACGGTGAAGTATACTTCAAAGTACCAAGGGTACGGGGAAGTAGTACCCGGGGGGGACTTGACCCATTCAGCGTTAATTAGGAATAATAATATTTATAACAAACCCCTGTGTTTTGCATTTGTTAAACAACAACTAGAACAACTAGGAAACGGAATGTTTTTCAATAATATAAATAACAATTTTAATTATTCTCATGACATTAACCAGAGATAAAAAGATCAATGTATCCAAAATTGGCACGATACCATTTATAACCAACCGAAATTAGAGTACAATAGAATGTTTAAGACTAAATTCGCCTATTAAAAAAAAATTAAGACTGCATTAAAAGTAAAAACCATAAACATTAGTTATTAAGATTTAGACTTAGCGCCCATAAATTAGAAATAGAGACTGGTGGATATAATAACATATCCAGAGATGAACGTAAATGTAAACTTTGTAATTTAAACACTGTTGAGTCCGAATATCACTTCCTTTTAACTTGCCCAATATATAAAGGTCTACGAACAAAATATTGTATCCGATCAAACAGGCGAACTCTAGCGAAAATTTTAAAAACATACTATCTTGTCAAAATACTCAAGCCATTAACAATGTTGCCAGATTCCTTACTGATGCCATGAACTCCGTGAGGAAAAAATAGAAGTATTTGCTGCTTCTGAATAAATATTTTATGAAACACTTAAAATATTGTTTATGTACTTTTTGTTTATCATTAGTTGTTTTCAATACATACACGTTTGTACAAGATGTTTGAACATGTTTAATTGTAGTTTATGATTATTAACTTGATTGTATGTGTATTGTACTGATGCACTTTGACTATATTGTGCTCACTTGTTTGTAAATGGTCAAAGGCGTTTTGCCGATGGTCTAATAAAAAACTTGAAACTTGAAGCATTCTGGCCGCACAGGTTTTAAATAAAACCAATAGAAGATTTGAAAATTGCGCTAGGACACAACTAAATAGCCAAAAAAAAATGCCAAAAGACAAACACGAAGTAAACCCCAATTTCCTATAATGGACATACAACTAATTCTCTTACTACTCACCTTAACTATGCATGTTATTAATTATGCCTTGTTAGATTACATGAGCTCTTGAGTTTCGAACGGTGTTGACGCAATCGTTAACCGAACATGGAGTAGCCAGCTGCAAACCAATAGAAAGCTTCGCCTTTCTGTTTGTCTAAAGTTGTTCGATTTCGAATTGCCTGTCATTGTGTGATTATATGCTGCTATTGACAAAAAAAAACTATAACGTGTTAGCAAAAGGATTAAATGCAAAGTCGATACTGGTCTTATTATAAGATTGTTTTGCTGTTGAGTTATCTGAAACTGAAACTGGTTTATTTGCTAAAACGCCTATTTCTACAATTAAACATATTCAATGGCGTTGTACATAATCTATATAATAAAACTATATAAATGATTTTTTTTTTATTTATAAAATAAAAAAATTAGAATTATATAAAACTAAAATTTTCATATCACAGCATCTTAAAATCAAGTAAGATATAGAATAATAATATAAATATAGATAAATATTAATCTTCTAGTTTACTGTCACAAATGTCACTATATATATTTTTGAAGTTCATTGACTTATTAAAAATGAGAAATAGTCTTTAAAGAAGTGCGTTTTCAGATTTCTTTTAAAACTGTCAATCGAGGAGATTTGTTTCAGACTCAATGGTAGATCATTCCACAGTTTGGGTCCAATTGTGCTAAACTTTCTGTCGCTAAATATTTTGCGTTTATTGAATGGCACGGTGCAACACTCGATGCAGGACTCTGATGATCTGGTCGAACGTCGTTGAACTTTTGGTGTTAACAGTTCAATCAAATACGTTGGCGCATTTTATGTATGACAATTGAACATGTAAGTGAAATTTTTAAAGTTAATTCTTGCTTTGATCGGCAGCCAATGTAAATCGTAGAGTGCCTGCTTAAAACTATCTCTTCTTCTACGATTCAAAACTTACTTAGCGCACATGTTTTGAATTCGTTGTATTTTTGCTAAATCACAGTCATAAATCCAATACAAAATGACGTTTCAATAGTCCAGGTGCAAAATCACTAAGGAGAGAACGATTGTTTCGGTTGCATCTCGTGTCAGGTATTTGCGAATACTTTTGATCTTAAAAAAGTTCAACATTGCATTTCTACACTTGATCTGTATGTGATCTTTAAAACTCAAAGTGTTATCCAAATATGCCCTAATATCTGTTGCTCGATTTTGTCACCACAAATGTCAATCTCATGGATAGTTTACTTGTTCAACTGTAGGGCACTTCCAAATACTATATGTTCAGTCTTTAAAGAATTCATTTTGAGTTTGTTACCCTTCATCCAATCGTTACACTCCGAAGCGAACTCCTCTAGTTCGTGAATGGTTTGAGCCTCCAGTTCTGGCTTGGGTAGAAAACGTTAGCTTGCGGTGTGATCGTTGGCAAAGCCGTATACAGAAATGGAGGGGAGGGACAATGTCAAATACGGTTCCAGCGTACGTAAGATAGAGCCAAGGCCCTAAACAGCTTCCCTGAGGGACACTTCATGCTAGTTCACGCGCCGAAGACATCGTCTGGTTCACACTTACGCGGCAGCTCCGTGGCCGAAGGTATGAGTCCAACCAATCTAATGCAACTCCATCGATCCCGTATTGACACTAAAGAACGTCCAAAACGATTCATGGTCCACTGTGTCAAAAGCTGCACTAAGGTCTAATGCTATCAATGCAGTCACTTCCTGATGTTCAATAGCATCCAATAAATCATTTACAAGTCTAAGGAGAGCCGATTGACTCGAATGAATTTGTCTGTACGCCGATTGTATNGGTCCTACGTTTACCAATGGATCGACGTTACATTTACTTTCGGCGCGCCGTTCCCACTGCTTCTCGTTGGCAACGTCATCATCGTAGTGCAGCTCGCGCGCTCCCGTTCCAGACGTCAGCGGATGAGCATTTCCGCTCAGGCGCGCGACACGCGTCCAGTGTCGATGCTCATGATTGCCCTGTGCGTGCTGTACTTCCTCACGATGACACCGGTGTCCGTCTTTCTGTTGTACTTCCCCTATCGAATGGAGAAGATCCTGGCGCTCCAGCCAGTGGATCCGAACACAGCCTGGCACGACTTCCAATACCTTAAGTTCCAGCACGACGTTGTCAACCTGGTCGGCTACTTCAACGCCACCTTCAACTTTGCAATTTACGTGTTCAGCGGCTCGAAGTTCCGCGCAGGACTGAAGAGTCTGCTTTGGTGTCAGGCAACACAAGGCACCAGCCTGTTTGAAAGTTAGGAGACACGGTGTAGACGTAAACTTATAACACCAGCAGCAAAACGCTGACGAAAGCCCTTATCATTAACAATAATTAACAGAATTGCATATTGCATAATATTTAAACGCATTTGCCTGTTTCTGATTTTGGATATTGGTAATATATATTGGCATTATTCGACACATTTAATAAAAGTGTGAATTTGAAAATACGGTGACGCGGTGCGATACGTATACATGCCTTTTATAATTATGTTATGCCAATTGTCAGTTTTGTAATTTGACTCTGCACATATCATGTAAAGCGTTTTATTGGTTTATTTACTTACTAGATAAATGGGCGTGGTTTTTAGTCATGCAAATAAATGTCCCACTGAATTCAAAATTCTCCCGCGTGAAATGTTTATACCCCCGATACACCGACTCCGTTAAAAGTACGTTCTGAAAAATCTGACTCAACGTGCTCGAACTGTGTTCGAACGAAGTGATCGTGGTAGCATCGTGTTACGAACTGTCTTCGAACTTTGTGGACGGCCTGGAACGGGGTTGAACGGGTGAGGTGTTTCAGAATTTTGAGCCTACTCAAAATTGTCTTCCGATCATCCCGTTCTACAATTAAACGTAGTAGCAACGTACTGGAAACGGAATGGACGTACTAAGAACGGATAGGTCGTACTAAGGTCGGGTTAGGAACGTACCAGAACGTAGTGCGATCGGACCGAAATTACCTGTATGATGCCACACCGATCGAGTCCGTTTCTAGTCCGTCCAATCTGTGTTCAGACAGACTGACCCTGTCCGCACTACGTCTCAATATAAAGAAGTGAAACTCCAGAAACTGCAGCAGTATTGCAATTCTATCAACAAATTCATCAAGTACGATATTGTTTCGTGTAAATAAATAGAAACTTAAAGATAAGTTCTAACAACGTTTGAAGCACGTTCTATAATATGGAAGGGTTTATCCGCCAGTTCTCGCATTATGCTTTATGGCATTGTATTCCATACAATTCATTTTCCATGTTGCTATTTATCATTGCATTATGCTTTATGGCATTGTATTTCATGCAATTCATTTTCCATGTTGCTATTTATAATTGAAGAATTGAATTCTGTTTACATCATTGCTGTATTCGTGACTTTTTGCATGTTTGTATATTTCCTTTGTATATATGCACTGCTTATTTAAATGTAAAAAAAAACATGTTAACAATATATATTGATACTGGCTAATTACATTTAATAAATTTAAATGAACATGTAATAATACGGGCAAAAGCCCGCGAAGCGGGCGTTGACCGGTAATACATAGGGAAATTGAGACAAAACAATACAATTTTGTTTTGTTTTTTGTAATTGATACAACTGGATTTTTTTTGCCACGAGTCACCTATTTACGCGATGCTATTTATCTCCCCCTGAATACTTATCTTGTCCATGTTCTACCCCCGCATTTATTTGCTTTAATCAATATCACGTTTTCATTGTTAGTTTTAACCCTTCAAATTAATTTACATTTGTTTGAAAAGATTTATTTGTTCAAATCATGAGCGACCGCGTTTCTTTCGTCTTCTAATATACATGACTCAGTGACGTCACTAATTTTGTCAAACAATGACGTATCAGTTCGATCTAAAAACGGCAGTGAAAAGTGGAACTGACTTTCTGTTTTTTGTTAACATTTAAAATTAAAAACAGATATGGAATAAAAAATCGATTGGTAAGTAAATATATAACTGATTTATTGCATTTGGTTACAAGAAATATCAAGCTAGATCTATATTGCGAAAGAATGCCTTTTATATAACAGAAACCGTTTTCGTCAAATGACAAAGCATTGTTTTGCCGATTTTAAGTTTAGTATTATTCATTCAATCTTAATAAACAAAAGGTTATCCTTTTATGTACAGTGTTGGTTTAATTTTTCAAGTTTATTCTACATGATTATTCCAAGATCCTCAATTGTTGGTATGTTAAGAACTTCTTAAGATAGGGTTATCATTGAAAACAATAGCTAAACTGGTGCTCGATCATTTTCGTACCAAACTGTTCAAAACTGCTATTTAGTGCTAACAATAAAACTGTTCTGACATAAACATCGGATATTGGCTTGTTATGTATTTTTCTTTTGTTTAATATTTTAGAAGCTGTTCTGTCAAGCGCTGGGCTGCCCACATTTCATGAATTATTCTGACTGGATGCTAAATACTCAACGCATCGATTCTGGATCTATCAAACTGGGAGGGAATGAAATATAAGCAACTGTGAAATCACCTGTAGTGTTCAATTTTTGTGTTGAATTATTGTGATGGAACATAAGTGAACTGTAAAGAAAATGCAGTTATATTGAAGAGTATGCGTCTGTCATCAAAACGCAGCTTCGTTATAAAACACATCAGATATGCAAACACTGTGACAGAAAAAAGAAATGAACAACTAGCAGATAGCAAACGTGTTGCATTTATGTAAATTCTGATAGTGCCAATGCATTTATAGAATGTTTCACTAAGTCTAGTAGTTAATAAAAAGCATGCAACAAGAAAGAAAGCACACTGAGTTTTGGGACCATTGTGTTGTGAAGACTCCAGTGAGACATTGAACTTTTACACATTATTAAATTAAATAATGTTATAAAATAATGTTTATTATTAAGAGGCTTGTTTTAATATAGAACGCTTGTTTATAATGTAATTGAATTTTCCTTTTTTGTTCAATGACCCATTTGCTTAATGCAGTGGCATAATTGTGAATATTTCAATTAAAAATGCCTGTTGTACTTCTATGTATGTTTTTTAATTCCTGCATACATATTAATTTGACATATCATGCTGTGTTTATGTTTTTATGTTTAATCAGTTTATGCCATTGCCATGACCAATACGCCAGCTTCAGGCTTACGCCTTAGGCTTAAGCAAAATATTACTTCCAAGATAGATGCAAACACTTCGGGAATCATTGTTTTGTATAGTTTTTGACTTTAATTTATACGAATAGTTTTTAATTCACTTATGCAGGCTTTTATTTGTTGGATTCGGTGGAATATCGATTTTATTTCACGATTTTATTTCACGAGTTATCATAGAAAATAATATTTTCACGAGTGGCGCAGCCACGATTGAAAATTTATTGTTTGTATGATCACGAGTAAATTAAAATCGATATTCCAACGAATCCAACAAATTTTCTGTTTATTTCATGCTTTTTTTCACCGTTTATTTAACTTGTAAAGAGTTTTACTGGAGAATTTCGCTGGAATAATGACGTCATTTCGTAAAAATACCAGTTTTAAATACCAGTTTGATTTAACTGATATTTCTCTATAAACCACCGGAAAACATATAATTAATCAGAATATTTTTGGCTGATTTGAGAGAAATCCCCGAGAACATCGGCCACAACACTACCAAAAGACTCATAGGCACAGAGTTAGGCTCAGTTACTATTACACATTAAATTTCACCTTGCAGAATTTCATGGTCAGTTATCTGTCAATAAATCGTCAGGGGAATACATAATGGACTACCGTTAAGGGCCTTATGATGATAACACATAATTGCTTTCAAGATAAACAATAACATGAATGATTGAGAAATAATTAATGAACCCCTATTGGTAAATGCCACTTATTTGCATTGTGAGAAAAAAACTACCTAAATACTAAAGGTGTCATAATATGGGAAAAATCGTTTAATTATCTAGCCACACATCATGACATGTTTGACGTTCATGTTTAATTACACGGGTGCGTTACAAATATGTTTTATGTGATAAACATCGTGAGATGTACCATGTTTAATGGTAGAAACTTTATAAACTGTTCATGCAATAAACTTTTAAAGTTGATAAAATGATTGATTCACGACGGATAAGGGATAAACAAGTGATACACGTTTACACCGGCGTATAAAGAATTGTTTATTTTCAACTAACATATTTGAAATTAACGCTGTATATCGTGTTTAATACAATTATTGTTTAAGCTGAAACTGAGAATATACGTTCTTATTACTTTATAAAAGATATAAAACGTTGATTAATGAAAACTATAAAACAAGTTCAGAAGAAGTAGCACCAGAAAATAAAGGAAAGAAAAGTTGTATTTAATAGATAATATATTTCTGATGAACAGCCAAAAACTCCTTCATGTACAAAAGATATTATCCGTTTAGAAATTCCAATCAGTCTGTGCAGATGCGTTCCACACAAAGACACAATTACGACACAATTACGAGTCTATGTGTCTGTATCGCTGTTATATTTCTCATAATGAATTGCACTGAAGTAAACAATTATTGATTTAATGTACCATATAAACATTGTTGATTAATTTTTAAACATTCCACAATCACAGTCATGTGTTGGATTAATATAAAGAAGTGAAACTCCAGAAGCTCCTGCAGTATTGCATTTCTGTCATACACACCTTCGTGGTCCTTTATTTATGGCAAGGAACCAATTGCCAAAACGGTACAGTACGGCACAACACGAAACAACATATACACATAATAGAATAAAGCTGGGGTCACCCAAATAAGAATGAATAAGAATGATATAATATAATGTTGACACTGAAATCATAAATACTAGCTTTAAGTAAAATTAAGCCTTTATTTTATTTCCCTCTTCGACTTAATCTTAAACATACTGACATCCCTGCATATTTTAAAGAAGAATAAAACACATTTCTAATAATGAAATACAAATATGTATATTTGGAAATTATTTCCTCTTTTCGTTGACCATATCTTAGTAGGGGCATGTTTGTCAAAAAATGTTGTTCACATGATTCAGTTATTTAATTCTCAAAGGACTAGACGAAAGCATTGGTGTCGCACGTCTGTAAATAGAAAATGTAAAGTTAGATAAAAGATATGATGTTAGGGCAGTAATTTAATGATAACCAATAATGTAGTATACATGTTCCCCTAAAAAAATTTTTAATTATATATTCTTCAAATAACATCACTTTCTTCTTTTAAATAGATTTTTAAGTTAAAAATGTCTAATATTGTTCAATTAAAAAGAGAACAACAATCAAACTGAATATTAAAGAGTTTGAAAACAAGATAAATGGTTGTTTCATCTTAAGCCTAAATCTTATTTGTATGCCCCCTTCTTCGAAGAAGAGGGGGTTAATTGTTTTTGGCCTGACTGACCGTCTGTCATTCTGTCTGTCCCAAAACTTTAACCTCGGTTTAAGTATTGTCATAACTCTTGCATTATTGATGATAGCATGCATGTGCATCTCACGGAGCTGCACATTTTGATTGGTCAAGCTCATCCTTTTAAGGTCAAAGGTCAAAAAACACAATCCAGTGATTTTTTTACCTGCGAGTCCCGCGTCCTCGACTCACAAAAACCTCTGGGATGCAAAGTTTCGAATTATTTGAGTCCCAAAAATGCATTGAAATTTCTAAAAAACTAATATAGTTTAATATTTAGACCCGTTCTTTCAATTCCGGGACTCATAGATTTTCAAGTTATCGAGTCCCAGGACTCAGATGACAAAATTTGTAAAAATATCACTGCAATCCAAGTGTAAATGGGAGATAATTTCTAAACCTGCCAAATGATAAATAGAAATTTTATTTCAAAGCGGCGCAATAGGGGGCATTGTGATTCTGACATTCTCTTATTTTTTGTTTATTTGTCTCAAAATAAATTACATTTTATTGGTTTGTTCAGATACATATTTTTATGTCAATCATTTAAAGGTTTTGTTCCACAATAATGATTATGTGCAGACATGTACAACTTATGTTATATACAACAGACATCTTATAAGCTTTTGCCCGTAAATTAGGTAGCACCTATAATCATATTAAATGTTCATAATTAGATATTTTGAATTCATCAGTAATAATGAACAGCAACATAATGGAAATAACTAATACGTAGTTTGCAAAATAAAATTCTACTTAGAATTCTCAAAATAAACTCATCGTCTTCATTACAATGATGTCATTATCAAATCAAAGCGCTGAAGGCACTGCAGTTGTTCGCTCTTTGAATAAGTCACAGTATACAGTCACAGGAAATTAAGTTTCAAAGTAGGCCAAACGAACGGCCACGAAAAATACAAACACATTTAACTGTAATTTTCTACAGTGGTGAGATTTTGCTTCTACAAGGTTGAGATTTTGCAAAAACATCATGCAAGGAAAATGTCATTGATTTTAAATCTCTCCTAGTTTTATACAGGATTCACACACTTGTTATTAAAAACATGAAACTCAGTCTATAGTACAGTCATATACAACTATATTGCAAAAGGGAGGGAATCTTAACAGACAGGAAGTTAAACAACTGTGTTTAATCAGTTGGATCAAAAATGTATTATTAGGGTAAACAAGAGATGTGTTTGTCAGAATCACAATGCCCCATACTGCGCCGCTTTGAAATAAAATTTATATTTATCATTTGGCAGGTTTAGAAATTATCTCCCTTTAAAGCTTATTACTTCCCTTGGATTTTGTTTTTTGACCTTTGACCTTGAAGGATGACCTTGACATTTCACCACTCAAAATGTGAAGCTCCATGAGATACACATGCATACAAATTATCAAGTTGCTATCTTGAAAATATTGCAAAAGTTATGACTAAACTGTAACCAAGGTTAAAGTTTTTGGTTAAAGGTTTGGGACAGCCAGAATGACAGACAGGCCAAAAACCATATACCCCCTCTTCTTCGAAGAAAAGGGCATAATAAAAAACAAGCAAACTATGAAATTATCTATTACACTGTATCTATGTATTGAAAAAGCTTTCATAAAGGAACATGCACTGATCAATAAAGAAATGATCATTAAAATTGCACACTTGTATGACTGTACTGCTATTATTTCCTTTCATTCTTAACGTTTACTTCTTCATTACTGATCGTCTTACTGCCGATAAAATGGCCCTAATGTTACGAAGAAACAAGTTGTGAGAGAAATGTGAACATTGGAAAAAATATAAAAGAGCCAAACTATATTAGGCTCATCATTCATGAAAATACTAGTTTTTTCCCAAAGCTTATTTATTACGATTGCTTACAAATTTACTTTAACGATTTTTAAACCGTTTTTCTTGTACGCCAATGCCCCAGAACGGGATCTTGTACAATATATGAAGAAGAAGAAAAGAAAATATAGACACACAAGTGATGTCATCATCCCTCAGAAAACCAGAAAAATTACAATCTTTAGTCACAAGTCTTTTTTCACAGATTTTTTTTCAAAAAGGCAGTTGGAACATAAATCTTTGAATAATTATTTTGTTTACGGTAACCATGAAAATTTTAAGTTCCTGCTTCACAAACAAGGGTGCCCACATTTGCCAGAAACGCCATACGGCATTTGATACTTTTAGATGTTAGCACATAGAAGAGTTAAAATGTACAAAAATAGGTACCAATTAAGAAAAGCTTATAGTAAACTCATTCACATACTAACATAGATAAAGTCATCTTATTTCATGTGTTGACATGAAAACTACACAGAGCAGTTAGAAATTGCTAAGCTAGCTTGAAATTCCAATTGAAAGGCAGTTTTTAATATATACATGTACAAGCATTCAATGATAGTGATCATTACATAAATAGAAAGAACTGTATGATGGTAAATATGCAACCATTCTAACATTATTTGTGCACAAAATGCTTTAAATCTGCAGAACAGAACATGCTACTTTTAAAATAAATGCCTCGGTCCTGTGAACGCATAACAGAAATGTTGCATCCCTTGCAACATTTTTGCGTACTTGACACAGGGGTAAAAAATATCACTGATAGTGATAACATCACACATAATATCCTTAAAAAACCAGTACAGGATTTTTCATTGTTTGGTTTTTAAGAATTCTGCAGGGTTTGGAATAAGCGTCAACATCGTCCACATCTTGGGTCTCATTTCCTTCCTAGACAGCGCTGTCACTGAAAAGATATAAAGGATGTTTGTTGGATTCGGTGGAACATCAATTTTATTTCACGAGTGATCATAGAAAATAATATTTTTATGAGTGGGGCAGCCACAAGTGAGAATATTAGGTTTTTTATGATAACAAGTGAATTAAAATCCACATTCAACTGCTTCCAACAAATTTCCTTTTTATTTTATGCTCAATTCGCCGTTTATTTACATTGTAAAAGAGTTTAACTGGAGAGTTATGCTGGAATAATGACGTCATTTTCTCAAAAAAATGACTTCATTTCATAGTAAAAACCGTGAAAAATATCAATATTTTTCACTGTTATTTTTTCACTGTTTAAAACAGTGAAAGATCAGTTTTAATTTACTGATATTTCTCTATAAACCATCGGAAAGCATAAAATAAAACACCATTATTTCCTCCTTTAAAGTTATTTGATTACTAATAATATTCAGGTAGGTTCATTGACTTCAGTAAAAGAAAATTATGAACATACCAATTGTTAATCAATATTTTTTACCATATTATTCATTACGCAAAACAAAGGTTCTACATAAACATAAATCATTAAAATACATACTTCATTACCATCTGATAAGCCTGTCTGACGGCGTCTGCCGAGGAGATCATTGATACTTTTGGAATGGTTCTTCAAGTATGTCTCTCCAAATTCTTCATGTTGGGGTTACTTATGGTACAGGTAGGAATATACACTGTTGATAAAAAGTGATGAACCCTCTCTGGACTCCCAATATTGTTCATTATTGCTGAAAAGATATGATAAATATGTATGAATTTTAATTTGGATAACCACAATCAATTATTTATGAGATCACACAAGAAGTGCTCCTTGGCAAATAATTTGAAAATAGTTTTTGGGAAATATGATACTTCTTTTTGTTTGTTAAAAATATTTTGGGACTGCGAATTATAGCGCTAAGTTTGATCCAAAATGTACAAGAACAACAAATTGCAGCTTAAGACAACAATTTAAATATTTTCGACTTGAAATATCATCTTAACACAACCATTTACACGTATAAGGATATCCACAACTAGATATTCTGACAAGTGAAACATAAAAATGTAATCTCATAAACATCATAAAATAGAATTCATCAANCATTCGTTAGTACTGCACGACACGTCTGCTCTGTCCAACGTCTAGCTTGCGAAGGGCCGTCTTTCTGCAATTCCCCGAGGATGACCTAATTTCCCGCGAAGCTCGGCAAACATCCACCAATATCCAAACGTGTGGCTGGTTCCCATGTGCACAGACTGGTGCCCGGCACCACACTCCTCCCACTTTTCTCCTCTTAGGCCGCCGCCCCCGTGGTAATCGTACGGTCGCACCCAAGGCAAAAGAGACAGAGGCTCAAGAATAGGAACATGATTCCTCCCCCCGCAAGCACGGGAGTGCCTTTGCCTAGCGGGTTACAAACAGACCGCTGCATTCTAGCGATTAGTAACCCATATTGTTTCCTGCATATCAAAGTTCCATCATTGGTTAGTTAGACAAAAACACTCTTGTCGGCTTTTTTCCGACAATAACCGTCACTGATGTATTAAAATGTGCACATCACTGCGAGAAAGACTAATATTACAAAAATAGAAAACTAAATAAAGTGTAACATGCATCGGAAAAACCCTTCCGACTAGTTAACAAATGAAAGTGATGCACATAGAAACTTCAAGAGACTTGCAAATATTGCTTAAAAGAAAAAACTCCGGGAAGTACCCCTTCCAACGCAGACGGCCGAGGAAACGGCGCGTGCAGCCGTAAATCAATTTTTCTCCAGATTTGGTTTTCCTCTTCAGGTTTTTTCTGATCAGGGACGGAACTTTGAATCCAAGCTGTTCGCAGAGTTATGCAAGGTGCTGGAAATTCATAAGGCTCGTACAACTCCGTACCGTCCTTCGGCCAATGGCCAAGTAGAGCGTTACAATCGAACGCTTATGGACGCTGTCAGGTGTTATATAGGTAAACATCAGAACCGATGGGACCAAAACCTGCAGCAAATAGCAGGAGCACTCCGTGCTTCTGTCAACCGCAGTACAGGTTTCACTGCAAACAGACTGATGCTTGGTAGAGAGGTTAACACTCCGGCCAATTTAATGTTTTCTCAAAAGGGGAAAACTATGGAAGAAGAAAATTATGCTCACCAATTGGTGAATGACCTCCAAACTGCCCATGAGTGTGCGAGGGACAAAATTAAATCCACAACAACGAATATGAAGCGCAATTATGATTTGCGTTTGCTTCATCGCAATTTCGAGGTCGGGGATGCGGTATACATTCTTGATACTGCTTCAATAAAAGATAAGTGCAAAGAGTTATGCCCTCCTTGGAAAGGACCCGGACTGGTGGTAAGAAAACTATCACACCTTCCCTTTCAAGTAAAACTTAAAAAGGCAGTTCTCGTCATGAACCATGACCGTCTAAAACCATGCAGGGATGGAACATTGCCCGCTTGGTTGACAAAAGAAAGAGACCAGCCCGAATCCGACCTTGACGAAACGGCTGATGAGAAAATATACTGTTTATGTAGGAAACCTTGACCGATTTATGATTCAGTGTGACCATTGCAATGAGTGGTACCACGGGTCATGTGTAAATGTTACGACCACTGACGCTTTGGACATTCAGAAATACCGTTGTCCCAAATGCTTAGAAAACCTCTCTTGTACCCCTACAAGGGGTTTTATCATTTGTTTTACCATTGTTATTTCAGAATGGATTCAGATCTATTGCAACTAGAGCAGGAGATGGAGATTTTTTATGTGGTTGATCTCTCAGAGTCGGAGAGTGAGAGGTCAGGACCCAAGAAAAGCTGGGCTGAAGAGATGGACGAACGGGATAGGTTGAGGGATGAGGCCGCAAAGCGTATTACAGTAAAGTAGTGCAGGTAAACAACCAAATAAACAATGATACCGAACAAAAGTCGGTGGTCATTGTCGACAATAGTTTCATTGAGGCTCCGCAAAGTAATTCCTCCCCGGTACAAAGAAATTTCTCCCCGGTCGCTGGCCATAGCCAGGTTTACCATAACCAAGCCGCCCAATGCTTGAGAGGTCATGGTTATGGTAGGCCTTGGTATGGTAGGCGGCCTGGGAGAGCTCTAGATCCACGCCGTTGGGAAAGGTCCCAATCTCGGAAGAAAAAGACAGTCGGGGGGGGGGGAGATAGGTCTGGCGATAGGTCGGTAGTAAATAATAGTAATTATCAGTGGCGTAATGTTGCGCCGCCTGTCCCACTCCTGAAAATGCCATGGAAAAATGAAGGGCTATGGAAGAGGCCTCAAGACCAGTGGAAAAAATCTGGGGGAAAATGAAGGGGGTTTCCCTATTAAAAAGTCTAGGGGGGATCGGAGTTGTCCAGTCCGGGGCTGCGGGGAGACCTTCGACCTAAAACATGTGATAAGAGTCCATATTCCATAAGTCATGGACCTCAGGGTTCCCTTAAGTGAGTCCCTGACCAGTAGAAGATTGGCCTTCCTAATGGCTCTGGGGGTCCGGGTCGTCCGGGATGGAACGTCCCTGGGGGAGTTGGCGAGTTTTTGTTCAAATATGGGTTACATACCTCAGGGGGTGGGGAAAATCCTTCCCAGGTGGGGGCGGTGGAGGCTATCTCTAAATTAACGGGGGAGGAACCAAATACCTTTCTGAACTTATTAAATTGGAGTGTATTGGGCAGGCTTTGGGCTCTTCTCACGTCCAATGAACAAGCATTTTTTCCATGACACTTACTCCCTAACAGCTTCTGAACAGGAGTCCAGGTGGCCAGTGGCCGTTGACAGCCATTGCCACTTTGACAGATGGTCTATCAAGGTAGGGGTGTGTCTGGGAAAAGATATATGGACCCATCTCAGGGACCGCTCCCCCTTGGTAGAAGTGGAAGTAAATTTGAAAGCCATGGTCACTAATTTTTGTGACCCGCCCTCATACCCCGATGTGGCCCTACTTGAAACCCTGTCCTTCTTACGGTGTTATTCCTCCATTGGTCTGCACCCTAAGGGGGCGTCCAAATATACCGACTCGGACATTAAAGAGTTCGCCAGGTTACTTGGTAGACCAGAGGTAGTGGGGTTTGGGGAAGTGGGTCTGGACCACTCAGTTCCATATACAGAATGGTTAGGGCAATCAATTTTACTGAAACGTGTGTTATGTTTCCTGGAAGAACGACATGTTTTGATACTCCATTGTAGAGGGTCAACTTGGGATCCGGATGGCAGGGAAGTCAATATGCGCCTCCTATCACTATTACACGGATCAGTCAACACAAATCAGCGTATCTATTTGCATTGTTTCCGTGGGGACCTGGAAATGTTCCGGGCCTTCACGGACGCAGTCCCAAACACCTACGTGGGGTACACCCACAAAACTGCGGATTTGTCCCCAGCAGCACTACTTGCGCTTCGTACTATACCCACGGAGCGTTTGCTCGTGGAAACAGATGCTCCGAATTTTGTTAACCCTACCATTGGTCCTTTCTCATCACCGACTGTGGTGGGTTTGGCTGCTAGGAGTGTTGGGGTTATTAGGGGCGAAAACACAAGGGATGTGCTAGCGGGCACAGTGTCTAACTTTCAAGATTTGTACCGCCTAAGATTGTAGATGGCGAGGTTTATGCTTACTAAAACTTATGTAAAAGATATTACGTTGTAAATAAAATATCATGTTTTTTTTTGTTTTAGATGATGTTGCCATCTCTGGTCGCACCCGATTTCTTTTTCTCCATCTTTGTTTTATCTGTTTTTCATTTTGGGAGGTCTCTGGTGTGAAGCTGCGCCATTTTTTTTTCATCCCTGTGTATGGGTATACAATAATTTTAGCAGGTGTATCGCCACTGAAAAATTGCCTGTGGGAGTATTGTTATTGCGAAGATTGCAATTGTCCGTTTTGTTTTGCATATTTAACTTCCCCGGGAAATACCCACCTCTGCTTTCTGTATGCATTCTATTCCTTTATTACAAACAATTACAAATATAAATACAATTTACAATTAAAACACAGGAACACAAAAGTCAATAAATAAAATAAATCACCTAGTAATCCATACAAATCATACAAATATAAAGAGTGATACAATTAAAAATATAAGTACAATTTACACTTTCTTAACTTATTAAATTGGAGCATATTTGGACGGTTTTTGGCCCTTCTGGAAACCATTTACTCCTGCCCGGGTTGGAACGTCTCTGGACAATTTTGCGAGGTTTTGGCCATCTCTTCCTTTATTCCTTTCTCATTCCTCTAAACTCGAGTGTATAAATATTCTTCTCAATTCAGGTACCTTATCATGCATCTAAACTCAAGTGTATAAAATAGTATAAAAAAGTGTATATTTAAACGGTGCAGTAAACAAAACTAGTAACAATTCAAATAAATTCTTCAGTGAATATAGGTCTACAAAAATTCTCTGCAAAGTACAGCAGCTTCCGCAGTGCCAGCAACGTCAGGATGCTGATGTTGTCATCCAGCTGCATCTCATTCTCGTAATTTTTCACCGGATTAGGTAATTATTATTATTATATGATTAGGCCCGTGGAATTCCTTTGCGATTCATGAGTCGTCCTTCATGAGTCGTCCTTCTGTTAAATAGTGCATAGAGGAGTACATGTATTTAATATTGTATTCTTGTTCAGACTGTAAAGGCGATAAAATTTGTTTAACCCCGCATTATTCAAGGAAGGCCAGTGGAATGGCTAATTCAGTGGGTTGGGTTGCCATCCTCTAGAATCACTTCCGGTTGGCCCGACTGCTTAGTCGTCGCAGCTACCACTACGGGCGCTTTCTTTTCAGGGTTGGGCAAGGGCATGGCATGGAAATGTCCCCAGTTGGAACCATATCTGCCTCGAAACGATCCCTCAGGGCCTCATCTGGAGTGGGTACCTTTTTCACCTCGTGAACCCACCACGACTCTTCTTGCTCACCCTCTTGGGGATCCCTCGGAGTGCAAGCCGACTGAACATAATTAAAAAACTTTACCTTGTTCGTCCGGGGCAACTCGGCATCCGGGAACCAGTAATAAAGTGGCACAGTCCCATGTCACTCAGTCCATTGTCCAACCATTGTACGTGAAACGAATCCATGCACACAGAGTCCCCATGGTCTTTTTCAGTGCTCTCGCCAATGACCAACCCTGGATCACAGACGACATCTGGCACTGTTGGCAGCACCACTACGGGAGCTTTCTCCTCATGGTTCCGCTTCAATATGATCCCTCAGGGTGGACATTTTGAATTTAGGTATTTACTATGGTACCGATTGTTGAGCCTGTTTTCGGCTCCTATTTCGTGAGCATTGGGACCAGGACCACGTTCATATGCGTACTGTTTCCGGTGTCCACGTGGACCACCGCCACCCGCACCCTCAGGATAACCATTATGGCCTTGGCTATACAGGTTGTACCCTTGGCTCCAGATACTTCCCTGAAAGGGACTTGTTCATTATGAGGTCAACTGGGCACTCCATATTTTGTCAGCCTTACCATTATTCCTTCTGAACGCAAATTATATACATTTAACAGAAAAACTACTTTTATACAAAAATAATTATTTGAATCAATTGTGACATACAGATATCCACAGCCGTTTAAATGTCAACATGCAGATTAACATGCACATGCTTGTCTACTATTGACGATGCAAACACACTTGTCATCAAACATAATACAAAACATATTATATCAATAAATAAAATAAATTCATCTCAATAACGTATGTATACCTGTTTATACTTAAGTTATGAATCCATTTTCCTGGCAGGAAAGTAATATGCGCCTCCTGTCATTATTACAGGGATTAATTCCCTTCCCTTTATGTATCCCACATTGTGACGAAAGCACAGTTATGCCCCTGATTTTCGGCCACTTTGCTATGTCACCTTTTCCAAACGTTGTGTGTTTCTTAAACCTCTGACCATCAGATACCTTTAAACTAGAAAAGGTCTAGCACTGCTTCAATTTAGCTATGTTCCCTGGCCAGGCGTTGTGCGCTTTTTGAATAAATGTCCCTATATGCTGATATTCACTGATTATTTCCACTAACTCCAGGTTACGAATAAACTTATATTCATTTATATTGCTTTCATGTCTACATTTGGAATCTATTTTCACAAAACATTCTGATGTCACCCTCATCAGCCCTTCGGAGATCCGGTCATAATAATGTTGGGTGGTGAATCATCAGTTATTTCTTCCTCTGTTTTTGGAGAGTGGTATTTCAGAGGAATCTTTCTCATATATTCACTATTAAATTGTGTTGTTCAGTAACCTCGCCACCGCCTTTCCTGTTTGTGGCACGGAGGTCTGTTCCCGGCACAAGGCGGCACGTGCAAACAGAAAGAATACATCATCAACTCAAGTGTTTCAATGTGCCTCTAAGCTCAATATTTTAAAAACAAGATCTGGTAACTCCTGCCCTTTCCTCGCCCCCACAGTGGATGGACCGAGGCACCTACCTTACAACTACTGAGAGGCACCTTCTTCGCAGCCAACAGGAGACGGCCTATGCTATCTGCATGGAACTGTGAACTGCACAGGAAACTATAAATATATATATATTCTCTGGAAACAATTTACTTCTGAAATGATGTTCTATTCACATCTACTCACGTCAACATTTAGGCGATTTTTCACTGAATCAGCAATCATCGTCACATAAGTACATTGCATTTCCTTCTGAAATAATGTTCTATTCACATCTACTCACGTTCTGTGGGTATTTCTTAACAATTCTATCATTTTCGTGCTCAGATAAAACTGGCGCATATGGTATGTGAATATGGCTCGTTAAAATAAAAAATAAAGATTACTGGGGAAGAAAATCGTCCCATTGAGTTATGTCTGCCTCTAGCTTTTCCGTCAATAGCTCGGCCTTCAACCGGTCTTGAGCGCGTACGCTACTCATTTTTGCTATTATATAAAGTTTGAATTGAACAATGCTCCGCGGGATGAAGTGGAGGTCAGCCTGCTGCACGGAGGCAGCGTCGGTTGGATTGACGTTAAATCAATACTCGAGAGGTCACGGAATTACTAAATTATATATACGGATATTACTTGTAGACAATTACCAATAAATCGCAATCACTCTGTTATTTGTCGAAATGGGCGTATAATATAGAAATTCTACTTTCGGTTTTAAAAGCGGTAATTTCCGGTTGAAAAATAATAAATTACTTGCTAACTAGGCTATAGATTTATTGAAAATGTTGCACACTTTCAAATTGCATATATATGTATTGATTAACATGTACTTCATTTCAAGGTGTGTGGCTTAAATATGTTACTATTAAATAAACCACAACGTTCGAATTGTTGTCACTAAAATCCAGAGTGTCTAGCTTAAAGCGGTGTGTTTCGTCACATAAATTACGTCACACGAGATAGCTTCGTCATAAATGTCGTAATCAGTTGAATGAAAATAAAAGTACGGAAAGCTGGTTCAGTAATAAATTTATGTGAGAGAACAAAATATAATGATATGTAATATAAACGATAATACACGGCTGAGCTGGGCCCGGCCGTCTATTATCGGCCCTAGCCACATAATGGCCCTCGGGCCAAAAGGTTATAGACGTCCGGCCCAGCTTAGCCGTGTGTTATTGTCTAAATACTCATCCTAATTTCATCGTCAGTCACGGCGTCGGCGTTATGTTTAGGTAAACGTAAAACATCTCCAATTCACTATTTCTACTATAGGTATTCAAATAAAACTTCACACATGTGTTCGGGGTCATTGTGTGAGGTCACTGACCAAGTTGCATAACTTACCTGCAATAAAGAAGAATTATGCCTCTTTTGAACTTAGAAATTTGGTTAGGGTAAAGATGCAACATCTCCATATCATGCACCTTTCATACTAAGAAAAATTTATTAGTTTAGATTATGCGTGCAACAACTCCATATCTCTATGTCTACTACAGATATTGAAATAAAACTTTACATACATGTTCAGGGTCTTTATAAACAGTCACTGACCAAGACCTATAACTTTGACCAGCCTTTTTAGCGTGATTATGCCCCCTTTTGTACCTCGAAAAGTCGGATGAAGGTTAACGTGCAAGTTTAAATTCAGTTCAAAGTTTGCATTCAACCATTACATATCTTTGTTACTACTAAAGATATTAAATTGAAACTTCACACATGTCTTCACACAGAATCATGATGTGAAGTCACCAACAAGGGTTCATAACTGGGAGCTGCGATTTAGTAAAATTCTGCGTCTTATTGTAAATTCCGGTAAGCGTTGCATGCAAAAGAATCTAACTCTATCGCTATAATAACTTCAATTAGGATGGAAAAATTGTGCTAAAAGTGTATGTGTATGTAGATCATGGGCTGATCTAGTGAGAAATTGCATTTAGTTAAGATAGCTTTAGTTTGGATGGAGGTATTGTGTTCTATTGTTGTTTATAGTAAGATAACATACAGACATAGGGTGGGATTCATTAAGTGCCAGTTTAGTCAAGGTCATTGTAACTTACAATTTAAAAATGGTGTCCGCTCAATAACTCGAGATTGGATGGAGGTCTTGTGCTGTTATTTTGTGTGTGGGTAGCTGACATGCAGACCTTGCTTCAAACTTAATTAAATTGAACAAAATTGATTAGTAAATAGTTTCTTGGCATGGTAACATTGCTTGTTTTAATTTATTAAACTTCAGCTATAAGTTTGCATGAACTTAACATCTTCTATAGATATTGAAATTGATTCATAAACGTTTCAAATACTACAGTTGTGATCATAATATCAGTTGACTGACATTAAAAGTAAATTATACTAACAAAGCGAAAGAATAGTCGAGCTCACTGTCTTGTCTTGTTAAAGATGAATTTTAAAAGGCTATTTTTATTTTATTACATTTGTAGAGTAATGTTTTGTCTTTAACAATTAGTGTAGTATTGTTATGTGTATATAGATTTTACTTCTGACTTATTTGGCTGAATATTTAGTAAATAAATTTTAATTTTAATTCTATCAGCATGACCCTGGTATGACTGACTATTTAGTTCACTCGAGTATGGTGTTGTTCATGTTTAACAGCATTGAAACAATTTCTTTTTTACAAACAAACATTGTTCTATTCAAAATTTAAAATTGTGTCGTATTTTATAAACTTTTTTAAACTTTTGTTTGAAGTATAAATGGTCACTTGAAAATTACATATATAATAGAACATAATGTATAAAGCCTGAAATAACAGGTTGTTTAAACATCAGGGTACCAATTGTAAAACACATAAGAACTTCATGTTTTGTATTTTTTCTGTAAGTTATATTTGACATGCTAACGATAGTGTTACTTACTCTTGCAAAGGATTGCATCTTTTGTAAACTACGGATATGTCGAACTGATATTTGATTGTTTCAGATCAATTTAACTTAGTTATTAATGCTATGTTTTTCAAACGGTCTTGTTCACAGATTTTCGTATTTTTGAAAAATATAATTAAATTAATTTCCTAGCAAAACTGTAATATTTGGAATAGTTTCAAATATTATGATTAACAAATTAAGATGTGGATGTTCTGGGGATCGAAATCGGGATCTTATATAAGCAAAAGTTAACTCGCTACCACTACACCACGGATGCTTTTGAATCTGAAAGGTTGTTAATACCCTATTTCCGTAATACAAGTGTTCGCTAATTTAGCAACGAAAACGTTACTCATGCTTTATAATTTTTACGATTTCGATTGATGATTTTATATAAACAATCTAAAAATGTGTTTAGATGTTTCATAGTCAGGAGTTTTATTTTGCTTGTTTGAATATAATTCTTACATTCTTTTTATGCTCCCGGTAGGATGGCATGTAGCAGTCGAAATGTTTGTTTGTCAGTCCGTCAGTCCGTCCATCCGGCATCCGTCTTCAGAGTTTTTCGCGAAACGCTTTCAGGTATTGACCTTATTTTTGATGTGTGAGTCTACCTGCATGACTTACAGTTCAAGTTTCGTTCCGGTCCATCGATTTTTGAGGAAGTAAAGGGCCTTGGATTTAACAATTTTCTCTAAGATAAAATTTGGGATATAGCTGTTGTGCGACTTCAAAGTGCAGTAGGCGGAATTGGGTTTCGAAAACACAGCTCTTGTTTGAATCTATAATACATTTTTTTATTTGTCATTTTGCCAAACTGTGAACAAGTCCCTTTAACAGTTCGGTGAATATGCGTCATACAGCGGGATAATGCTATACAACATTGGGCTCAGTGTTGGGCTTAGTGTATTGCGTGAAAGATGGCGATAAATCACCTTCATTTAATGAACATCATAAAATAGGATCACCTTAACAGTTGTAAGTTCAGATTTAAAACCCAGGCGTGTTTTATTACATTGTTCATGCATTTCACATTAGGCCAAGGTATCAAATTCACGGGAAGCACTTAGCTGGTAAGTTGTGTTTGAATTTGTTTCATTTTTTTCTATAATGGTGGAATGTGCATTTAGTACTTTATGTTCATTGATACGCATTATTGTTTGAACATAATTAATAAAAAAAATATGCATAAATTATGTGATTAATTATTACAATGAAATATGTTTAAAATGAGATTGATTTGCAAGTATATGTATTATTTTTATTGTATCCATTTATTTGAATATTTTCTAGTTGCATTTCCAGTTCAACATCGTAAAACACCTCTTTTCCTTTTTAAAACATTATGTGTAAGAACGGTAAATAACAATTTCCACTGGGCAGGTTAGCTCAGTTGGTAGAGCGCTTGTCTACTCATAAGAGGACTTCGGGTGTAATGCCTGGCGTGGTCGCAAATTGTGTGGGGTTTGTTGGTATTGAAATCCTCTCTAGTGTCTGCTTAAATTGCCGATTGCCGAGTGATAAATATGTATTTATGGGTTCACATTCAACATTGATTTTAGTTACAATTTAGTTTCGAATTAAAGAAGCAAACTCGTATGTTTAAACTTCAAAGAAATCCATTTAACTGACAAACATAATGCATTCTAAAAGCTCTCATTAGATTATCTTATGATAACACCGGTATGTAGTCACTTAATGGTTGAGATGGTACAGTAAGAAGCTTTTAAGATTTTAGTGAGATTTTAATGGCCTCATACTTTTGTTTGTCGTATTGTCTGAGCGTATAAAACATCATTTGTCTCAACTAAATATTGAATAGGTGTTAAACTTATGCAGGTTTGATTACAGTGGGTTTGAATAAACAAGATACATACTTCTCCCCCATCAGAATTCCTTAGGCGTTTTTTTAAAACAAAATGTCACAGTTAACTATAGTTTTATTGCTGGTCAAATCGTGATCGTTCTCCTGAGGAATATTTAAATACCGTAACAGTTCAAGACCGTCTCCTGGCAAACGTGTTTGTCATCAACAGAAATTAACAACTCCGCCTTGGTTTAATGATACCAGATTTGGTTTTTCAGTGTTTGTTTTCTTTAAAGGACAGTTGATCGTCTGTTTAAATCTTGATAAACACAATTTGGATTAGCGGAGAAGCTTTCAACAGTGTGTATCATTATTTAGTTTTAGTCGCGCTCTGTGAAAAGGAGGTTTAATGCATGTGCGTAAAGTGTCGTCCCAGATAAGCCTGTGCAGTTCGCACAGGCTAATCAGGGACGACACGTCCGCTTTTATGATATTTTTCGTTCAAATAAATTCTCTTCTTAGAAAAAATCCAGTTTAAGGGGAAAGTGTCGTCCCTGATAAGCCTGTGCGGACTGCACAGTCTAATCTGGGACGACACTTTACGCACATGCATTAAACCCCCTTCTTACAGAGCGTGGCTCTTTTATTTCCAGAAAATACTGCCCATAATTGGCATCAAAATGTTTCGTCTGCTGTTGGTGATGCTGTTGTTTATGAGAGCTCACGGAGAACTGGTAAGTATCCGTAATATATATATAGACTTGATGATCTTTATTTCTTCTTATTTCCACACGTGTTTTTTGTTTACTCAAAATATTCATCCAAAAGTTGATAAAGTTTTGGGATATTTGCCAAAATGCAAGTATTACAAGTGGGGTGGTGATTCAGCTTCTCAAATTACCAATGTATGCATGTTTAATATGAACCAAAATTTGATAAGGTATTATTTTTTGTTTTGTTCACTACACTTCATGGGCCAGGTATCCATGTAATGTTTTATGTAATGCAGTCACATATAGATTATGTGTTTTTAATTAGTATATTACGTCAATTATATTGGTTAGGTCATCTGAATTCCGGTTGTTGTATTTGAATTGATTGCAAGTAATAAGCATATGCTAAAGATATAAATAGCTAACTTTGATAAAAGGCAGATTTCACAAAGATAGCGTTGATTTTGCCCGCGTCATGCAAAAATGGTCTTATGCCCTATGCATTCGCATAGACTGGTTAGGAGCTACGCTGTCCGCTAATGAGACCGCGAAACCTTGCGTGACTTTATAACATACAAGGTTGCTCCTTATCAGACTTCGCGACTTCGCAGGATGGTCTGGAGCTAAGTTGACCGCATATGTCATAATACCCATTTTCGCATGACGAGGCGTATTTATAAGTGAAGGTTACATTACCTAAAACTACTCGTAATATTTGGTTTTCAAAGAAAGAATCTCCATGGTAATTTTTGAATGTTCTTACTCAAAAGACTCCAGGTTTTCTACCCAGGGAGCTGATTCAGATGTATCAGTAATTAACATTTGGAGCTATTTACAAAACTGAGCTGAAATCAAATTACAAAGATTTACACTGAACAACTTCCTCCCTTTACATATATGAGCTTCGTTTTGGGAAAACTGGGCTTAATGCATGTGCGTAAAGTATTGGTCCAGATTAGCCTGTGCAGTTCGCACAGGCAAATCAGGGGCAACACTTTTCGCTTTTATGGAATTTTTCGTTTAAAGGACGTCTCTTTAAAACGAAAATCCAGTTTAAGCGGAAAGTGTCGTCCCCGATAAGCATGTGCGGACTAATCTGGGAGGACACTTAACGCCCAGTTTTCACAGAACGAGGCTTATATTTAGACTGAGCCCAGTGGGTGTGGTCGAGACTACGGCTGCTACTCGCAGGGCTGTGCGAAAGCCTGCAAGTTCGTTGTCACGTGGAAAGACGTTGGAGACACAGTTGAGTTTAGTCTACTCATGCCTCAGGCAACACGGGACCGGTGGATAGCGCTGGGACTGTCGAGCGACACTCATATGGTATGGAGATTTCATCATTTTAACGTTTAAAGATAAACTTGCATCTCATTGAGAAAAGATTTATACGATGGACCTTACCGGATTTTGATCTCAAAACGTTTTTAGTTAAATTTCTACCGACTATANGAATATTGCTGTTATATATTGCCACATAGGAATATTGCTGTTATATATTGCCACATAGGAATATTGCTGTTATATATTGCCACATAGGAATATTGCTGTTATATACTGCCACATAGGAATAAACCTTACGTTAACTATCTAAACTGTCATATAATTATACTGCTCAGTGTCTGAATAACATCAAAGTTAACAAGTCAGGCATGCGAAAAGTTCACCTACCTTGTTAATCTTTGATCTTGATATTGCCTGTAAAAGAAAATGTCAAAAGTACAGCTTTTGCATACTATGTTGTTAAACCCATCAATAAAGGCATACCAATGAGCATCAAGATCTTGATAATACACATTACAGGTATGCCATAGGGACAGCTTAAGCCAGAGGTGATAGGACTGCAAGATTGCACAATGTAATTTGCAAAAGCAAAAATATAGAATAACAATTGTACACAAAAAGGTTAATATTATCCCAATTACAACGAGTCCTGAAATATGAGGCATTTCTTTATAATTATCTGTTTCTGTGATATAAACATTATGCGCATTTAAACAAATTATAATTTGTTTATATTAAACATAAGGAATGTTCATGTCTTTCATGCCATCAAATAGTTCAAGTTTGTTCAAAATATTACTATTTATTCTTATTTTGTGGATAAATTATTGTGTTACTTCATTAACTCTATATTAGACGTTTAAATGTTCCTTGATGCATAAACGCCAACTATTTGTATTTTAGGCAATTTAATACCAATAAACAGGAAATATACTTACTGGTAGTTGTACACAAAACATAATGAGCAAACCTATGGGAAAACCCAGCTAAATGCATGTGCATAAAGTATCGTCCCAGATTAGTCTGTGCAGTCTGTGCAGTCTGCACAGGCTTATCAGGGTCGACACATTACACTTTAATGGAATTTTTCATTTAAAGGAAGTCTATTGGAAAACCCAGTCAAGGCACAAGTGTTGTCCCTGATTAGCCTATGTGGACTTCACAAGCTAATCTGGGACAATACTTTACCCACATAAAGTCCCAGAGCGCGGCTCATATCCCTTTGCATGCTGGGAAATTTGTCGTCTGCTAAAATGTTGTCTGCTTAATTTCTAAAATTAGCATTTTCTTCATTTTTATTCAAAAAATACTATCAGAATAGCAAACAGTTTGGATCCTGATGAGACGCCACGTTTTGTGGCGTCTCATCTGGATCCAAACTGTTTGCAAAGGCCTTTAAAATTTGGTTCCAGCGCTCATAGGGATATTCAACCACAAATATTCCACTTAACCTATTACCCTGGAAAGTTGGACACACCAAACCTGCAACTTCGCAACGGCCTTGATTCCTGCTCAGACATACAGCTGTCTGACTTAGCTGACATTCCACAGTTATGACCTTGACTTTCATATAAGTCGTTACTATTGTAACAGTTAGCAACCAATGCGTAGCTGGAAGGCGTGCATTCTCCATTATCAAATAAGTCTTGTTCAAAATTTAGAATGGATTCATCCAAATCTAGCTCAAATCCGTTCCTACATGACGAGTATTCCAACATCCTGATCGTAAACTGTACTATATTCACATCCAGAATATTTTTGTAAAAAAATTAATTGTTGAAATCAAACCCCCAACAAAAGCACTATTTTTTCACAGTTACTTTATGTTGTTTGCCAATCCTAGTACTTAAGCACGATATTTTTCTATTAAGAACAGTTTAGGGTGTTTGAATGCTGGTGTTAAAAGCAATAAATTAACATTCCAACTTTAAAATTTTGCAAGATAAAATATTGAAAAATGTATAAAAACACATTCCTATTAGAACGTTATTGCATATATATAGCAGACACTAAAATATAAATATGGTGCTAAAGATTTGGTCATTATATAGAGTCCTCATAAATGAGTAGGGTATTAATTATGCAAATAAAGTCACAGGGGCATGCAATCTACAACCAAGGTACAGGAAATCAAATCCCCAGACCAGTGAGCACATTTCCGTATCAAGGGCCATTCCAATGAACCACAAACTTGGCATTAAATGTGGACAAGAAGTCCATAAAAGGCATTAATGGATAAATGGGATTTTAACATATAATTACCCATACTTAAATTCTAAGCATAGCAATTAAATTATATATATTTACCTTCTTCATATAATTTAATAAAATTGTGTTGCAATTTAAACATCTATCACTTTTAACAATTATTAGAAAATAAATAAATAATTGTTATTAAATTTCCTGCAAGAAAGACAATATTAGGGTCGACACTAGTATTCAGAGGTATTTGTAAAACCTGTTAGTTTTTTAATGAATTCTTAAAACAGCTTCTGAATGGACAAAAGCAACAAGGACATGAATAGAATAACTCCTTGTTTGACATCAACAGCAATACTCACAGTTTGACTAAAGTTCATAGCCACAATGTTAAATTGTCTCAATATTATAAACCAGTACAGCAAGTTCAAACATCATCGGCCTGGATCTTTAAGTATTTTGAAAACATGTCACTGTTTACATTTATGCTCTGCCTTTGTAAACCCATACCATAACATATTTTGAATGAATTTAAGCATGTATGTAAATGTTAGTTTTGAAGTCATATATGATTTTCTATGTATAACAATATCGCAACAAAACATCATGACATTTTTTAAACACAACAAACACGTGGATTTATATAATTAGTTCTACATTTCCTAACTTATAAATTTGTATTTTTTTACATGTGCAAAATAATTATATTGCACCTCTGTGAATACAATGTTTATGTACAGCATTAGCTTAATTGTAGATGGCAAAAGTTTAGTTGTCATGAGGATATATTCAAAAATGTTAAAAATCTACACCTGAAACAAGAACATCAACTTGTCACAAAATTCACCTATTTAAAGGAATGGGTAAAGTTGATCCGTGAAGGATGTTTTAATTTGTTGTACAAACGATGGCACAGAAAATAAGAGGCAACAAGAAACATGGAATTAATGTCATGAAACCAGATCTACAATGTTTAATATGTTAATCATCAAAATTGTGCAACCCCTACAGGTCAACAGGCACTGAAATATTTACAGGCTTGGAAAAAATGATGCCAGGGACTTTCATGGGGGGGAGGTGATTATTACAGAGAATACCTTGACAGGGGTATTTAAAAAAATGTTTGAATTTAATTAAAATAATAAATGTCTAGCTTGACATAGATATCAATTTAAAAAACAAGAGGGTCATGATGGCCCTTAAGTGCTCATCTGAGTTCACAGACACCAAATGTTGAAGACATGACCTGGTGATCCTGTTTTTGAGCCAACTTGACCCAGATTTAAACATGAATTTCATATTGTCAAGATAAACATTCTAACTAATAAGTTTCATCAGGAATGAGCTATAAATGTTGCCTCTAGAATGGTAGCAAGGTTTTCAATAGGTGACCTAGTTTTTGGATGCATGTGACCCAGATTTAAACTAAATCTAGATATTGTCAAGGTTCTGCCCAAGTTTCATCAAGATTGAGTAATAATGTGGCCTCTAGAATAATAATGAGGTTTTTCTAAGAATCGATTTGGTGAATTAGCTATTTGATGCGAGCCCATATTTAGACTTGGCCAAGACATTGTGACGTCTCGAGAAACATTCTGATGAAGTTTCATGAAGATTGAGTAATAAATGTGGCCTCTGGAGTGGTAACAATTTTTTCTACGATTTGACCAGATGACCTTGTTTTTGGATGCACAAGACACATATGACCTAGATATTGTCCAGATAAACATTCTGACAAAGTTTCACAATGATCCAATTTAGACTGAGTAGAGAGCAGCCAAGATTAATTTTGCCATTTCAAAAAATTCTAGGACCATAATTCTGGAGCGCTTCATGTGCTCTGGCTAGTTTTTGATCTTGGCTGAAATATTATGCCCACAAACATTACCACCAAGTTTCATGATGAACCAATTTAAAATGTTAGAGGTTATTAGCGGACATTGTTCTCCTGGACGCCAATCGCCTGCCTGCCATCCAACATGGTGACGTTAAGGTTTATAAGTATGATACAACAATTCAAGATAAATCACAACAGTTCAATCAGCAATCTCCATCCCTGAAAATTATTGGAGATCAAAGAATGTTTATAACAACACTTCTTTGCCTTAATTTGAAGAACTCCAATTATTGTATTACTCACAGTTCTCAAAATGTTCATGCTGAAATGCTTCCGAAATTACAAACCATGGTGGTAATATGCTAATCAGATCTTCAACAAAGCTTGTTGCTCCATTTGAGTAGAAAATTGAATTCTAAAAGGTATAAAATTGTTTGATGTTTGACATTATAACTGGTGTACTAGTTCCGCAGCATTCAGAAATCAATCAGCCGAAACATTGTTGCTGGATCACTCACATTGTGAAATGTCATTCCCGTAGCCTTCATATGAGCTCCATCATGCAAAAATGGGTCTTATGACATATGCTGCAAGTGTAGCTCCAGACCTGCCAGTACATTTGCGTAGTCCGGTCAGGAGCTAACCTGTCCGCTTTAAAGTCACACAAGGTTTCGTGGTCTCAATAGCTCTGATGGTGGCTGCATATAGCTTAAGACCCATTTTCTCATGCACGTCTCATATTTACCTGCTGTCAAAAATGTATAAAGCACCAGTTAATCTGAGAAAATTAAGCGTTACTTATGGTACAGGCTGCTGCTTAAAAAACAGGGTGGAAGGCTGGACAAGTCAGTTACAGGCATAATTTCCATACATTTTCCAACAAAACATTTGTTTGATTGTTTAAACTGTTCTTAAAAAATTGTCTCCATGCATCAGTAGTGTCCTATTTTTTACATTTTGGTCTCAGGGTTTTCATTCACCAAACTGTAAAGCGGCCTTAGCAAATTCTAAGCTTTCTCAAATTCTGTTTTCTGTAACTTGTGATAAAATAAGTGTGAAAATCAGATAATTGTCAAAGATGCAAAGAAAACCATAAAAAAAACTATTACACTTTGCAACTTGTTTTTTTTTTCTTTGTAAATAACAACCATTTGGTACCATACATGTATGTCTTTAATAAGCTTCAAGTTAATATAATTATAAACATCATGATTTCATTTATTTGCACAATAAGTGTCCTTTAATAATTGACAAGAGGGCCATCAGGCCCTAAGGCGCTCACCTGAGAGCAAAATGAGCTAGACTATTCTGAAAAAATGCAAGCTGATTCATGAAGATTGGACCAAAAAAGTGACTTAACATGTTTTTTTTTATATTTGACCTAGTGACCTAGTTTTTGAGCTCATATGACCCAGTTTCAATCTCTGCCAAGATTTCATTGGGACAAATGTTCTGACNGTTGCTATCTTCAATAATGCAAAAGTTATGGCCAATGTTAAAGTTTTCGGACAACGAAGCCCACCACGACGCCAACGACGACGACGCGGCAGACAAGAGGGCTATGACAATATCTCGGGTTTTCTTCGAAAACAGCCGAGCTAAAAATGAAGTACCGCTAGCCTCAATTGTGAAGAAGTCTACACATAATCATAAAGAAGCCCATGTTCCGCTTCTAATGTATAGTGAAAAACAGGTCCTGGTTTTTAAATCTCTATTAATATATGATGAAAGCAGATGTGTTCTAAAAACTAATAACTTTGCAAAACCTTTCACTTTCATACATTGTAAGGGTATATACACTTTCTTTTTGAAATCTAATAGAGGACAGAAGAGTGAATGTGGGTTAACTGGCACATCCATAAACGCATTTACATACACAGGTTTTAGGAAAGATTCAAATCAATTCATCTATTCATGCAGCACTAGCTTTGCAAAAAGATGTATTTAGAAACTTTTTTTCAAAAGTCTGTTTATGTAAGCAATTTACATACAAGCATGTCTTTAATTTACATCAGTTATTTGATAGGTGACTATTAATATGGAAAATAACAACACAGCAATGCATTCATTTGGGACACAGAACAAAAAATTGGGACACAGAACACAAATTTGGGACACAGCTGCAGAACAAAAATACGGAAAGGTACTAGCCATGTTTTCTGTAAATATGATTTATTTAATCAGGTATGCAGAAAAGTTGCTTTCAGGTTCATATTTAATCAGACAGATGCAGATTTATTAAGACTGCAATCTTGATACATGTATCTGTGCTAACTTTGGTTCAACACTGCTTTTCATCCAAAACCAAAGAAATATCTCCTTAATAAAAACACAAATCAACGAAAAACATGATAACAGAATATCCTTTCCACAATTGTGAATTAACAATGAAAACTCAAGTGCATTATGTTGAAAGAGGTGTTTAAGAAATTTTACAGGCACTCAAGGTAAACAAAAAGGCCATCATCACAGCTGACTTATCAATGGCTTCTCCCCCTACTTCCTTATCAATGTTTTACTGCACTGTTTCCTTATCAATGGTTTACTGCACTGTTTCCTTATTAATGTTTTACTGGACTGTTTCCTTATCAATGGTTTCTCCTTGTATTTCCTTATCAATGTTTTACTGCACTGTTTCCTTATCAATGGTTTACTAAACTGTTTACTAATCAATGGTTTCTCCCCATATTTCCTTATCAATGTTTTACTGCACTGTTTCCTTATCAATGGTTTACTGAACTGTTTCCTTATCAATGTTTTACTGCACTGTTTCCTTATCAATGGTTTACTGAACTGTTTCCTTATCAATGGTTTACTAAACTGTTTCCTAATCAATGGTTCACTGCACTGTTTCCTTATCAATGGTTTACTTAACTGTTTCCTTATAAATGGTTTACTGAACTGTTTCCTTATCAATGGTTTACTGCACTGTTTCCTTATCAATGGTTTACTGCACTGTTTCCTTATCAATGGTTTACTGAACTGTTTCCTTATCAATGGTTTACTGCACTGTTTCCATATCAATGGTTTCTCCCCTATTTTCTTATCAATGTTGTACTGAACTGTTTCCTTATCAATGGTTTCTCTCCCTTTTTCCTTATCAATGTTTTACTGCACTGTTTCCTTATCAATGGTGTACTTCACTTTTTCCATATCAATGGTTTCTCCTCCTATTTTCTTATCAATATTGAACTGAACTGTTTCCTTACAAATGTTTTACTGCACTGTTTCCTTATCAATGGTTTCTCCCCCTAGTTGTAAATCAATGTTTTACTGCACTGTTTCCTTATAAATGGTTTACTGCACTGTTTCCTTGTCAATGGTTTACTAAACTGTTTCCTTAAAATGTTTTACTGCACTGTTTCCTTATCAATGGTTTACTGCACTGTTTCCTTATCAATGGTTTACTGCACTGTTTCCTTATCAATGGTTTACTGCACTGTTTCCTTATCAATGGTTTACTGCACTGTTTCCTTATCAATGGTTTACTGCACTGTTTCCTTATCAATGGTTTACTGCACTGTTTCCTTATCAATGGTTTACTGCACTGTTTCCTTATCAATGGTTTACTGCACTGTTTCCTTATCAATGGTTTACTGCACTGTTTCCTTATCAATGGTTTACTGCACTGTTTCCTTATCAATGGTTTACTAAACTGTTTCCTTATCAATGGTTTACTGCACTGTTTCCTTATCAATGGTTTACTGCACTGTTTCCTTATCAATGGTTTACTGCACTGTTTCCTTATCAATGGTTTACTGCACTGTTTCCTTATCAATGGTTTACTGCACTGTTTCCTTATCAATGGTTTACTGCACTGTTTCCTTATCAATGGTTTACTGCACTGTTTCCTTATCAATGGTTTACTGCACTGTTTCCTTATCAATGGTTTACTGCACTGTTTCCTTATCAATGGTTTACTGCACTGTTTCCTTATCAATGGTTTACTGCACTGTTTCCTTATCAATGGTTTACTGCACTGTTTCCTTATCAATGGTTTACTGAACTGTTTCCTTATCAATGGTTTACTGCACTGTCTCCTTATAAATGGTTTCTACCTCTATTTCATTATCTATGGTTTACTACACAGTTTCCTTATCAATGGTTAACTTCAGTATTTCCTCTGCATCTGTTTACTGATCACAGTGACAACATTAGGGTGCCAGTACACTGGAATAATTCACACACAAACAATAAAAGAGGCTTAAACTAGGCCTTTAAGATATGACCAGGGCTCCCAGTTGCAAAAAAAACAATTAACTACTTACTGATAATCGTATCTGATTGCTTCTGACTGAGAGCGTGACCCTGGGGGTGAGGGGGTGGGGAGGGGACTAGGAGGGGTGGTGATTGACGACGCCAGCGTCCCCATTTCCATAGGGTTTGTCATGGTGACCAAATCATGGTTCATTTTGTCTGGGGGGGTCAATGACCCTGGGATAAGCGACTGTCCCGCCGAATCTGAAAATAAACAATAAAATGTGCGTTTATCAATAGAAGGTCATCAGTATTTAACAACACATCATGATGGTCAGGTGCCATGAAAAATTGCAGATGATGTGTAAAATGTGAATATTGAACAGCACAGTTTTTGTAGAGTTCATCTCGCAGAAATTGTCCAGTGATTTTCAAATTGTATGAATGCATTTGTCAGTGCCCCAGATAAGCTGCGTATCTGCGTCTGTCACCCAATTTAAATGTTTAAAAACGCAAAGAAATACATTGTGATGCGTATTGAAAACGCAACCATTTTGACTTTGACGCATAATCCTTTTAATTTGATGAGTATGATACAAGAGTCTCAATCAAAAATGTTATGCTATTTTTGTTATTTTCTTTTTGGAACTATTATCGTGCTGCGGCAACGCTTTAATCCATCAGATAGTTTGATATCAAGCGCCTGAATGATGGATGAGGAAAACAATTGAAGTTATTCAAACGCTCTTTGGACAAGATTTCAGAATAAAGAGTCTGATTTATTATTTACGATGAAATATTCATTTTCAATCTGTGCGTGTATTTGAAAAGCGTCTCTTCTTTCATTTTCTATCACGTTGCATAATAAAAATGCCTTGAATTACTTAACATGTAGATATGTTTGACAGTGACACGGATTAAAGAGGTCAGTTAGGATCACTTTGTTAAAGTTTTAAACTTAAATTTCAAAGATGTAAGTTAACATCAGTTTGTTCAATTATAATTTTATTATTTACATTTCAATCAAGACACAGTTAATAGTTTCATTGAACTAATACGAGTGTGCAGCTATTATCAGAAGTGAAGCAGCAATGATTATGAGGTTTGAATTTTATTTCACCCTATTGCCAAAATGTCAAATCGCCCTATTTTTCAAAATCAATGGGTGAAAACCCTACTCCCAAACAAATTATCTGGGGCACTCTGATTGGCATAATTGTGGTAAAAGATTGGAAACAGGAGAGCTAATAAAAGAAATAACACATTTTGGTACCAGATAAAGGAATATTTAAAGTTGCTTTTATATATAAAGAGAATCTTGGTAATGGGGTAATTGAGCAACCAGTTGACTGCCTTTATAAGTGAAGAATGGTATGAAGATTATACATAACCAACCCTACATGTATGAAGTATTATCAACTAAGTTAAATTTTATTATGATTTTGCAGAAGTTTGAACAATCCTGTCAACTTCAAATGCGCTTTGGTAATACTATACTGTATTACTGCTATAATTCTACCATATCAATCATTAATGTATAAAAACAATTTAATCACAGGTAAATATGGATATTTCTATTGTAATCCTTACCATTCATATCATCAAAGATATAATTAAATTCCTCTGAACAGTCATCAAACATAAGGTCCCCATAATCCATGGCTGATGGTATGCCATCAAAACCACTCATCCCTCAATCAATGATGAAAATTGTCAACCACCAATTGTTGCTTATAGGTCACACAACTCTAAAAACCTAACATCCAAACACAGAAACATAGAATCTGCTGTCAATCTTCAGAATTGTCTACTGAAAACTGCACAAAACTAGAAATAAAAGTTCACTGAAGCCCCTTTGACAATGGTTTGGATAAGTCCTGTATCTGCCTTATCTTCACCAGGTGGCCCTCCCAAACCCTGGAGCATATCTTACTCCCTAAACTCTCTTATCTGTGCCCTTGTTTTAAACTTGAAGCCCTTTTAGTAAAAAAAGGGATCAGATCTGACATTAACTCAATTTGTTGAAGTTCTTCATTTTAAGCTGCATTGAGTTAAGCAGCAAATATTTAATTGCATCTTGACTAAGTTTCATGAGCATAATTATAAAGAGAACAAAAAATATATATAGAACAAAGTTAATCTGCCTGTGTCAGGAATTTAAAATTAGGCTTTTGTCTCAAATTCTTAACTGTTTTATTTGAGTCAGTGACTTTGCCATGGAGAATATTAGCACAGTCCATTTATATGGAGTCATGAATTTCTTAACTCAAATATGTGACACATCTGTTATTTGAATCATGATGAACCAAAACCAATAGGTGCAATCTATCATCTATTACAAGAAACATTAATGTCACATTTTTAAACAAAATTAAAGCAATATTGATGTGTTAAATCAAAACTGATTTTAATAACTTCTTTAATGCAAATTTTGCTGACCACTGACACTGAGCGGTAAATATATCAACTTGTACAAACAATAATACAATGAGACAAGTATGAAATATGTGTCGTGTTCTGAGTAAACTGGGCATAATGCTTTTGCATAAATTGTCATCCCAGATTAGCCTGTGCAGTCCGCACAGGCTAATCAGGGACGACAATTTCCGCTTTTATGTAATTTTTTGTTTAAATGATGTCTCTTCTTAGCGAAAATCCAATTTTGGCGGAAAGTGTCGTCCCTTATTAGCCTGTGCACAGGCTAATCCTGGACGACACTTTACACACATGCATTATGCCCAGTTTTATCAGAACAAGACACATATGGTCATGATGCATTCTCACTAAAACAAAGACCAATATCTGTTATCAGACAAGAAGCTGAAGGACTCAAGAAGTTTTCTGTTCAGCGACAGCAAGAGGCAATGTAGAGGGCCCACACAATACCATCTGCAGTGAAGATTTCATTGATTACCCTATCACAAGTTTCACTAGGGCGACATATGGTGAATAGGCACGATTTTCCCAGGATTTTATTGTGAAGCTGTTTGCAGGTTGCTAGATTTAAAGCATGGGGAAAAGAACTGAAAGAGTTTAGTAAATCTGAAAATAAATTCACTGAACAAAGCTCTGATGTCTTATTTGCACTTTGTTAAATGCATTGCATCGAATACCAAAATAACTTGGTATACAAATAATCACATTTTTTTCACAAGGATTTTCAAAAACCTATCCAATTTTATATAAGCTACATCAATTGCTGTAACATGGCCTCATTTACAGAATATACTCTTTTGAATGATAACACAGAATTAGTTTTTCAATTTGAACATAACATCTTAAAGTTGAAAAGACTTCACTGATACACAATGTGCAAATTACATTATTTGAAAGGGTTTTCATTGCTACAAAATGTACTTGTTTTGAATTTATTTTGAAGAAGAACTGGACCATATCACATGCATTCAAATCATGTTTATTTAAGGACATATGGGAAGAACAAAACAGTGCCTTAAAATTTAAATTGAGCTTCTTATAATTTAAAGGGAAATGAATAAAAATGAGATTGTTCAACCCTTAAAAATATAGAGCAAAGTATTTACTGTGTCAGATGGGATCATGGGATGTTTAAAGGATGGGGTTTAAGTTGGTACCACAGAGTTGTGACTGCACAACAAAAGTGATCAGAAATTATTGTATTGTTTAATAATTTCTGACTGATATTGAGCAAATGTTTTAATTTCCTTCATATATATTAATATATCTTTTATGCCACTGCCGGAGATTTTGTGTTTTGAGACGCAGTTCCACGTTGTTGGGAAGAGACGCAAAGGCAACTCACAAAGTGTTGATTAAATTTGTGTTTATTGACACGAAATTTAAAGTTTAACAGCAATAATAATAGTCCTTATATTTCACAGTAATGACACACAGTTCAAAATGTTCAGTTAAATTAATGTNATTCCTAACAAACTGTATGTGAACAAAAATTATCAAAGTACTGGTCATGGGATTACAAAGGCTTATAGTGACTAGTAACTTTATATGAAGAAAGTACATCATTGAATGCTAATCATAGTACATTTTTACAAGCACACTTAATTGTAAACATAATTCAATAGGTAGTCTTTTCAACTAATATGGTTCACACAGAATCTCATGGCATGCTATACATCATCAAAAAACACACAGAAACTTCATCATTGATACATACACTTGAAAAGTAACTGGGGTCACTACTATACTTTCTTACTTTTATCTAGCTTTTTTCTACCTTTACTATTGTAGCTTTACTCTTTACTTTAATATATTCTTGCCTTGCGCACCATCAAAGAAATGTCAATCCATGACAGTTTGATGATACCATGTAGATGTAGATGAACAATAATAATATAAAATTACCATACAAGAATCACAGACATAATTAATGCAATGATTAGATGTGAAGTAGTAAATAAGTTCTTGTAGTGACTAGATGTTAAGAAAATTGATATTTCACTGTTTATTCAAACTCATTTAACAGTAATTATAACTTCAAATACCACCCACTTATTTTACATTACAAAGCTTGAGCCTCTGCTTAATATATTTATCATTCTAGCATTATTGAATTTGAAATCTATAATTCAGTCAGCCTCATTAATATAACCCCAGTTCATTTCCTCCTTTTGGCTGCAAGTTCGGTGAGGACTTCTTGTCCTCTTTTTTCGCCATTCTTTCCTCATGGCGAGCAGCATCAGTAATGGCAAACTCTGTTTGAAGTCTTTTGTTGGCAGATTTACTTTCAAGCTGCTTTTTTTTCAAAGGATGGTCTCTCCTATTCTCCATCTCTGCAACTCTGTTTTCTTCTTGTTGTCTTTTGTACCGCAGTGCAGCAGACTGCAGATTTTGACAGAGCACTTTGTCCACCGGATCTTTTACTGCATCGTGTCTTACAAACTGCTTCACTGCATCAATGCCATGGTTGGCAAGGCCATACCTTGTGGACTGGATTGCACTGTATGTTTCTATTTTCATTCTCCTAGTCCTAGAATTCAAAATGTCTCCCATCACATTGAAACTGCTTTAAACTTGGGGTCCATGAAAACAGCTAAGCAAACTCAACACCATTTTGCAAAGTGTTGGGTATACTTGTCAGGGGCATTCACAGCTGCGCATCAATGATCAATTTGAAGTCCACTGTGTGAGGGTAAGAATCTATCAACCTGATAATCAATTGCTTACGGAATGTCATCACATTTTTGTCTTTTCACGGGATTTCACGGATCAGTTTCTGATTGGAAGCTCCTACAAACATGTCCTTATCCTTGACTATTATTTCACTGCTGGTGAGATCCAAATTCATCATCTGCTTTTCAGACTTGTTTGATACTGCATCTGGGACAATGAAGCATGCTAGAAACTTGGTCATCAATTCTTCTTGTTTATCAATTATTTAATTAATATTATTTATGTAAAATAATTTACTTTTATGTGCAATATTCTTGATAAAAGCTTCAATAATTTTTACTTTGTGTGTTGTTTTTTTTGGACAATTAACCAACCTTTTTCATGAACAATTCTATGTTGTATGACTGCAGCTTATTTTTCAAAAGCAATAAATGTTTTTGTGTGTTAATGTGGTCATTTATTGCTGTGAACCCTCGGCCTCCATAATTGACACTCTTTTGACACAATTCGCACAAGATGACAACCGGGGTGTTAACTTTGACAAAGTCTGTTTTCACAAGTTGTGAGTGCTTTTGTCAATCAATGCAAACTTTAACATCCCGTTCTAACCAAGAAAACGACAATTTGCTTGTTACATTGGTTTCAAGATCCTTGAGCTATGCAAAGTCTTTCTTCTTTATTTTATACATTTTTCGTTACAAACAGATCATTTTAATGTCCCCCAGTCTATACTGGGGGACATATTGTGTTTGCTCTGTTTGTTGGTTTGTTTTTCAGTTTCAGTTCTCTCATTTTTGAAAATTTGAAAATAACTCATCAACAAATTGACCGATTGGCTTGATACTTCACATGTGCATTAGCCTTGGACAGTTGATGACCCCTCTTGAAATTGGGGTCACTAGGTCAAAGGTAATGGTCACTGTAACAAAAAGTGTGAAAATTGTTTCAGATTGATAACTCGTCAACCAATTGACCGATTGACTTGATACTTGACATGTGCATTCAGTGTTGTTTTTTTTTGTTCAAAATCGGGGCCGGTTATCGGCCCCATTTCCAATGGAAAAAAGGAGATATTTTTCCCAAAAAGGACCTTAACATTTTTTATTTTTTTTTTAGATCTCAACATTTAGTTCATCCCCCATCAAGCTATATTGAAATTGGGCTCACTAGGTCAAAGGTCAAGGCCATTGTCACAATAAGTGTGAAAATAAAGGCAAGGCCCTGTTTGGGAGCATATCTTCCACACTATCTATAACACAGGTCACAACCAGAATCACTTGGCTGAAGTTGACAGTTTCATTCTGGAAGTTTTTGAAAGTTTGGTGATAAAGGGGAGAATGTCCATCATTAGATGGGTTAGCGCAATGAACTTATACTGGTTCACTTCCATGAGAATACCCTTAGCACCTGCGTCAAAGTGTGCCTCCCTTTCCAGTGTCATCACTAATGCTGGATATGTTAGATACATACAAATGTAACACGCACAGCATGTTCCAAACTTAACCAGTGCACAGAGTGGACCTCAGAGAATTTCAACTGAGGCATGTTCAGAAGCTTTTGCACAGCACGAAATCTATTGAACCTGAGTGCAGAGTTATTAAAGTATCTAAAAACACTAGTTATTGTCCTAGAGTACTTCTCCATATCAGGAACAAGTTTTACATGCTGCCTGAGAAGTAGCAAGAGACACGTGATGGGCAGCACATTGTACTCCTACCAAAGCTGGGCTCTCTTCCTCAACGACGTAACAACACCCCCTCTTGGTCCTGTCATCACACTGGCACCATCAGTCCCAATTCCAACCATGTTACGAATGTGAAAGCCTTTTGATTTTAACTCACTNAGGTGGAGTTTAACAGTTAATTGAACACGTGTTTTACGGAAGTTGAGTCCTGAATGGTCGTAATAACTGGGTCTAACCTTTGACACGACAAATAAATCTATCTCGGATTTTTTCCGAGAAAGGCCGATTTCCCAACTTTTTGTACAGTTACTCATTATGGCGTCCGCGTGTTTACGAAATTCGAAACACATTCATCTTAAATAGTGGTGTCTTCTGGCACATTTCACAGTACAGTGACTCCGCGCTGTGAACATCCTGTTCAGACTCAGTATCATATAATGCTTCAACCTTGGATTATTACTGGATTTTATTATATTTGTTTGGCATGCCCAGTAGCACACTGCTAGCGCGGTGTTGCGCGGCAGTCCCTGATAAGAACGGAAATTGTCTGCATTTACCGACTTGGCTAAAGTTATACACGCCGTACGTATTAGCGAACTCGGCGAAACGCCGAGCGTTTTAGCGAGTTCACATCGCTTTCCACCTCCGCGAAGCACTCGCTAGCAGTAAAAAACCCGCGGAGGGAGCGCTTTTTTGGGGAAAAAAGCGTGGACTGTTCTGAAGTTTTATATTCCTAATTCTTGTGCGCCCGCGGACCCATACTTGGAAAACGGATGGGGACAAATCTTTGTTGTTTGCGCCAATGACGCAAGGGCGCATCCACGGCAGAACACTGGTACTCCCTTTGACCAGTGTAGATCAATGGATATATGAAATAACAGTCTGATTAGACTTTCCATGTCAATACTTCTGACCATTTTATCAACTGGATATCTTGTTGAATGAACGTCTCTAATTAACAGATGCACCTTTGACCTTTCAAACCGTTAACCTAGTCTATGTTACAATGAATACAAAGTATGTCATGTTAATTTGCTATTGATAAACTGTCCCGCATTTTGAACCAGTTTCTACATGCAAGAAATNACCATGCTCTGGGTTTAACGTCATGTGAAGCCCGTTGTGAAGACCGTACATGTTGCCAAGGTTACGGTCATCCCCTGGGTGACACTCCTGTTTGACCATACCGTTCATAAGCTTCCTACTGGAGAGGTCAACGGGGTCGTCAAACCCGGACCGGGTCATGTGATTCTGCATCCGGTGGGAGCTGGAAGGCATGATGTGGTCAGAGGCTGTCTCGTACTGGTTCCTCTGTGTGGACGATAGGAAGAATGCAGGTGCATTCTGGGATGCTGCGTTCACTGTGAAGGGCTGGGACTGGGTGACGTTCTCGGTGCACAGGGTGTACACAAGCTGCTGGCCAAGCTGCTGGCCATGGGTCAGACTGGCCCCCACTGTGTACCCATAGCCACTGGACTGGAAACAAACAACAGCCAACATGTATACAGAATTAATAATATCCATCATTTACTAGACCCACAATTCTTATATTCTTATTTGAATCAAATGAAACTCAGAATCTGAGCAAGTCATATTCATTCATAACTGGATCCAGTCTAAACTTCAACTCAATCCTAACCTTCTTACTTGACCCTCACAAAAGATTTTAACCGAGGTGTAGCATGCTAAGTGCTTCACACAGGGAATTAAAGAGACAGAGGGTTGTCTCTGGAATGGGGCTTCTCCTGTATCTGCATTATCTGCAATAACCCAAATATCAGGTGTACTGGGGGCAATAGTTACCGGTATATAACTTAATCCTGTGCTCTCAACAAAAATGTACTATTCATATAGCAGTGTTTTGGGGGTCAAATGTGGGGCGGACATTCAGCCCCATTACCAATGTCAAAAAGAATATATTTTCCCCAAATGACTGCATCAATAACAAATTGAAGGTTTCCCCCAAAAAAAATGTTTTAATTAATTGCATTATTAATTTCATTTCCCAATCCAACTCTATAAGTTGAACCTTAGAAAGAATATTATTGAACACACTTAATTGTAACCAAAAAAAAAACAACAAAAAAACAACAATTATATTTGACCATAAAAATCAACACCGTTAACCTGAATTTGTATATAGAAAGAGGGGCATATATACTTCTGCTAAATTGAAGGTTGAAGTTATGGGCCTTTGTCTGTGACCTCACGTGATGATCCCTTAAACAGCTAGGTGTGAAGTTTAAAGTCAATATCAGAAGTAGTTGCAGAGTTTACTTGTTGCATGCAAACCTTAATCTATTTTTTGTTTCAAACCTTACTGGACTTTCATACAAAAGGAGCATAATCCTACTGAAATGTTGTTCACAGTTGTAGGTGTTAGTCAGTGACTGTAAATAAAGACCATGAACTCATATATTAAGTTTTGTTTCAATACATGAAGTGGATATAGAGATATATGGAGAAGTTATCAACTTTTTTGTCCAATATGGTACATGTAAAATACTGGAAATAGCAGTAAGACAAATAAGAGAAATAAAACACTGAAATTGAGAAAATTTGCAACATGAAATTTTCAAATTGGGAATTTAGGAGGTTTTATATTTTTCAGTACTTGTCTTAATTGCACAAACCCATCACAAAATTCTTGTACATGCTATTTTTGGCGAAATGTTCAGTTTCAGTTCTCATTTGGGACAGAAACACTTTATGAGAGACATGTAATTGTTTAATAAACAGAAAGCCAGACTTATTTACTTCTGGGGCCTTGTTTGACACTAACTCGATCAGGTTGGCAATCAGTTAAAGTTTCTTAAAGCCATACTTTTACAACGGCAGACATCCTTGAGACTTATGTCCTTGTTTGTTTTTCAGTTTTTATTACTATGACTCATTTTATTTACAGAAATTAATTCCTTTTTTTCAGTTTAAAAAAAAAACTTTGCCGACAAGAGCGACAGAAAAATTTTAACGGAAATGTCCTGATTTATCCATCACACTGTTTTATTTAACCTGATTTAGCAAAGTGTTTGTGGGTACACACAACTGATCACGTTTAACTTTATATCTTCACTTGACGATAAAGCTATTTTGAAACAAAACTTTCTTTCGGATTGTATTTTTTCAGACTGCGATTGGGAATTTGGTAATGTTTAACACGATTTTAAAAGTGCTGTTTACCGCTTTTTTATACAGAAGGAAAAAATTGCTGGTTTCACAAAAACGTATCTGATTTTTCTGCAATGAGGAATTTTGTTATTTTTACCGGATTCTGAAAATGCCATTAACCATACTTTATAAAGAAAGAAAAAAATTGCTGGTTCCACGCAAACATTAGCCTGAATTTTCTAAGTACAAAAGATAACAGTATTCTGCTTAATTGCCAGTCAGAGTTATTGAACTTGGTGTGTACCTCAAACATTGACCCAAAACATATGTGAAGTTTCAATTGAATACCAGGAGAAGAAACAAACATATTGAGATGTTGCACATTTACCTTAATCAGAGCATAACACAGACCAATGTGTGAGTAGTACAGCTCAAACTATTTGGCAAATAGAAGAACAAAAATAAATTGTACATGCAAAATCTTGAATATCAACCAAGCATTCACACAATTCTTTCAATGTAAAAGTATATCTTAAATAAATGAAAAAACTTGGTCAAGTTTGAAATCTTATCTGAAGGCAAGTTTTCAATTAAAATTTAATACTGTTTACAAATATTAATCAAAACAACAGGTTACAGGGCTTTTTGACAGATGTTATAGCAATTATTTCGTCGTTATTTCAATGGCAAAAAGTTGTTTTTTTTCTCCCAAATCCTGTCCTTAAATTCCTGAATTGATCATTTGACTTTTTTCAGATTTTTGGAAATAGAGCAGTAATTGTGAGTAGAAATTAAGCATTTTGAAATATGTAATATCAATTTTACTGATGTTTATGATTAGAATTTTCTGTTTTATTTTAGTTTTAACAAGAAATATCCAAATGTCATAAATCAAACAATAATGGATTTTCCCAATTTAAAGTAATTTATTAAAAAATTCCCAATTAGTTGTTTATAGGTCATAGACCCTGGGTTATGCATTGAAGGGAAAAGTCAATATATATTTATTAGAATGGAAGCTAAAAATCCAGAACTTGACATAGGCAAGACACTTTGTGCTAAGGTAGATGATTAATTAAAAAATAATTGCTTCATTCATGGATTATCTGGTAAATTTATCCTAAACCCTATATATTTACTTATAAGAACCTTAATTTTTAGTAAATTCCCGTTACCATGAGAACCCCTGATGACAAGAAGATTTGCAGTTTTTCATAAGTGTCCCTTCACATGTAGTTTGAACATACTTACATTGACAATGTAACATTCTGCAGAGGTCGGCATTCCGCATGAATCATACAACAAAACCATGTAGGTTTTCACATTTAAGTAAGACCAAAAAAGAACAACAAATAAGTTATCATACACACTGGAAATTGCCCTTCACTTTTTACTTCACCAATGTTGATTAAGGATGTTTATTAATTTTAAGTCACAGTAAATCCGTGTTTCAAAACCAAACAAAATATTGGAATACACTATTGAAAAACATTTATGCTTCATGAATAAAAAAGTTGCACATAAAAAAATATGTGAATTGCAAATCAACATCATACCGACAATAAATAAATATTGATTTGATTTGATTTGAACATACAATGATATTTTATGTTAAACTTTAAAGCCACTATTGTACTTCTTGTAACTTTAAACACCCAAGTACTACTGAATTACACATTCAGTTTTATTTCCCAGTTTCCTATATCAATCATCGGTCGGACCCTGAGAAAGTTTACACTGAGATGTAACTAAATAGCAATTAGGCTGGGTTTCCTGACCTCTACACAAGACCGTCTTTCTTGCATACCATCGTGGGAAAAACTCTCACGCTCTGCCGATCACTCAATTACCGTCTGTAACCTACTTTCCCAGGCCAGCTAATAACCTACATTCAATGCAACATTTTCGGGATAAACCCTAACAAAAACAATCGTTCACGCCAAGAAAACGATGGTTTGAAATCTAAAACGATTATGCATCGGCAGTAAATTGCTAATTAATTCCCTGAAATTGTAAAGAAGCAGTTTTTACCTGCGAAACGAAGACTTGTTCATTCATTTTGCAACTTTTCTGAACTTGCCGACGGGCGACCTGGATTTCAATAACCTTTTTTGATCACATAGTCCATCAGATATCCATGAGTAAACGTATCGTAAACATGTCCATTAAGAATCCAATTAATCAGATTCCCAAATGCCACTCGAATTAGGTCCTAAATCTCATTGTTTGTAAAGCAACTCCGTGGGAAAAACACAGTTGCGACTCTCACCGTGTGAACAATGGTCTCCGCTGGTATTTTTCACTCCCTACATGAAACTTTATGGCATATTGATTTGGTTTTATTCATTCACATGGAACATTAGTAAATTTTATCATAATAATTTCAATTAATTATTTATTTTATCTCAAAACAACATAGGTTAATAGGCTTTTGCTTGTTTTATTAAATTTTGGTTGGTATATTGGTTTAAATAATAGGGTGGTAAATAGAACAGCCCAGACACGTGCTTACCAATAATGTACACAAATGATTGGTGACTTCCTTATATGGCTGGCAGGTGTTCCCACGGTTCTGGCGCTGCTTGCAAGATATCTGGGTCACCGCTCACTAGCTGGCGAACTTTTGTACATGACGAATGCTGTTCGGTGATTGCAAAAATTCGGAAATAAGCGAAACATTTTATGAGACGCCTTCTGTGTTTAATATGTTCATGAATAATGATTTATTCACAACATACATAATTAATTGTGTTAAGCGCATTACTTAGAACTCCATCCCCGCTCTACAAATGAATTACTAGCATCGGAGAAATATACAAACATATTTAAAGACATCGAAACGTCGTACAGACCGTATGCCCTTGCTTATAATTGACGTTTAATTGGGAACAATAGTTAATTTGAAGTTCAACGAGCATTAAATTATATTATAAAATATATTTACAAAGACGGTGCAAGTTATAACAAAAAAAAACGTAAGATCTACGGGGCTTTTGAAACCGTAAGCGTATCAAGGTTCCCGATTCACCATTTGCACCACGCCTCTTCAAAAATACACTTGAAAAAAAGCTCACTGTAAAAATGCAATTGCTTGTTTTATGCTGAAGTAGATTGTAAAAACGGAATGCACGAATAAGTTTCATTTGCAAGCAGTTTGAATCTCACACAATTTAATTTACGGCCTTTATTTTCGCTTATTATTTTTCTTATGTCAATAAGTCGAAATGTATTTAACACATTCCAACTCATTGAACCTTGTGTTTGACTGCGGAAGTGTTTTGTTGTGTGTGTGTGTGTTTTAATTCATATCATTCACGACTTTTCTGATTTTTTCTGCTAAAAGGGAAGAGTCAGGAAACTTTTTTTTATTAACGTTTACTTATTTATTTTTCTAAATTCATAAGAGGAATTTTACAAAGACACTTCTGCATCAAAAGTAGTTTATTTATAGTATAGCTCTAGCGTGTAACAACTTAAAAAAACATCCGTTTTAGTATGCAGCAATGCAGCAAGTGTATTATCAAGCAAATATAAATAATGTGTGTCGAATAGTGAAATGATATGTGACAAACACTGAACACTAAATAATCTCTTATCGTCTTTTATGCCAAAGAACTGAATGTCCATGTTGATTCTGAACGTCCATTTAAATGAAATTTTCATTTAAGAAAGAATGAATGGTATATTCAATACAATTATCTCAAGTATTTAATTCTGTGAACTCAGTTAACAAATGTGAATTTTCGGATTTATTTTGTATGTTTTGTTCGGCCTTGCAGACTGAGAAATGACAACAAATGTGCAATTGGAATGTTTTAGTCACCATTGACACGCATAATTGACAACTTAATGATGTTTAACAAAAAACATATGGTTATGCTCCCCAAAACATAGGATTCTGCGTATCGCCAGTTAGGCTGATATTAACCACCCTCTGTTTTTTGCATTATTTAATTGACAAAACGCTATTTGTCTTCCAGTTGTGGTAAAAGTTAGGACCGTTTTATGCAAGCAATTCATTCAGTCTGAGAGCAAACAACTACCGCCATATGGCAGTGTATTACTAATATATATTCAGACAACTGTGAGGAAACGTGCAATACAAATTTGCAATATTTCTTCCACGACACCCTCACACTTCTAGACCAAGTGCGGATGTGGTTTCCTCGTGATAAACGTACACATGGATGTACCGATATGCTAAAAATATAGAATGTCTTCAGCATATAACGATTGTATACTTAGGACAATGTGATCGAAAATATGAAAGGGAATGCCCGTCAGTCCACTCATATTTATAAAAAAACAATTGCCTATTGCTAAATGACAAGTGCATTTTGTCATATCAACATTGCATTTTGGTATATGGCAATTGCTTATTGCTTTGTGCTATTCGTTACAATTTTACTGCCACTTCCGTGCCTGCGCCGTTGTCTTCTTTACATCAAATGGTTGCACATAGCAAGCATATGTCGTTACGTGATGAATTTTAATAACATATCCTTTCGTGTAGATGAAAACGCGTCCATAAAGTTTTATGCTTATTCGAATCAGTTCGTATTGCTTTTAAATTTGTACATCACATTTTTAATTACTCGTACTAATTCTGATGTGTGCACTAAAAATGGAAAGTTCAGCTATAAGCAGTAAACATGTAACAAAATGCAGTTAAAAAAGCGACTTGAACACTGTTAATATCGGTACGTAATTTATAAACAAGAACAGGAAAGTACGGAAGTTTCCACACAATCGCTCGAGAATATTTAACTTCAAGCTATTTTTGTTTTTAATATTAAGCCAGCGGTTATTTTTGTCGAAAAAGGCTTGTATTGTGTGCTCAGTCGAATTGATAATTGGTTAATACGTTTGTTCGTTAGTACTTTCGTTTGTCCGTATGTGCCTGTTAATCACACAGCTTACTATTAATAACAAAGCTAGGCAAGAGAAACGATGTTGACTAATGCAGTTAGGTGCGGTCTAAGAATATTTACACTATTCGTAAACTATGACACTGATAACGATGTCCGACCAGGGCCACGTGTTGTTACGTATCGTCAACCTCAATAACAAGCGCGAGAACACGAGGACATAATTCAAGGGCACGAGATCACGATGCGAGATCGCGAAATAAATATCGCATTGTTATCTTGTACCCTCAAATAGTGTTTTTGCATTCTCGACCTTGATTATCCAAAGGTCAAATTTCTAATTTGTTCCCTATAATCTAATCCTGCAGTAACTTTGATGATCCACGAGACCGTTTATCGATCGCAACAATCGTTATAGCAACAAAGTCCAATACTCTTAGGAAAACAAAGCTTGTAAATGGAAATAAAGAAGTGTAGTATAGATAACATTTCAACATTGCTGTTAGCAAGACAAAAAAATGAAACGCGTGTCAATAACATACAGAAAGCGATAAAAATGACGAGGTTGCAGGTCCTACATAATGCCGTAGAGCTTCCATTACATCGTGGTCTCCTCCGCCAAGATCTGGCGCCTAATGCCGTCGTCGCCTCCTAAGCAAGGCTCTTCGTAACGGGACGGGGTTAGAGGTAGGTTTGTTTGGACCACTTTGAGGCATGGGGTCCGGATGGGGGGGGGGGACTCCACAGGCAGAGCTGAGTGACACACAGATCCCTTGCTGATCATCACTGGAGTGTAAAGCGTTGCACCGTCGTTATGTGCACTCTGGCCCAGTGCACCCGTCTTCAGCAGTGGTTGATTTTTCGACTGTTCCTTTTCATAGGAGATTTGCCGCCAAAGACTTTAGAGCGTTTCCCGCCCTTGTTTATTTCTGTCTGAGTGATCCTTCTTATACCTCTTAGACTCGAGGAGAGGTGTCTGATATCCGTCGGTCCTCTGCCCTTCAGCCAGTCCAGCTTAGCAAGCCCTGTCAGGAGTTTACATTCCCGCTGGCAAAGCTCTCCAGGTCATAAACTCAAACCACCACACCACGTTAAAGAATCCGCCGTGTGGAAGATAATTGTCATTACGGAGCATGAAAGTGCTGACGAAAAAAATCCTTCCAAAGAAAAAAAACATATATGTTTAAAAAAATGTATTTGATAAAGTGCGATACGACTATTCCAAACTTATCCGTCAGTTGTAAAAGAAGCCATATAATTGAACACAATGGCGTACCGAACGCGCTTCTTATGTACTTAACAAGCATCATATCACACATTTTGAATGTTTGCTCTGCCATCAAAATTAGCTAAGCCACAAATCATTGCACATTTTTGTTACGATTTGAACATGGGTGTAAAGCCGCGACTTTCGAAAGCCTACTTAGACACGTATTCGGCAATGGATGAATACTCCATCGGCATGATTGGTTTGGTTCTCGGTGAAATAAAGCGAACGAACGAACGAGCGAGCGAGCGAACGATCTCGTGTAGTATAACCTGTTTATTGGAACCCCAATGTCACTGTGAGGTGGCCCTTATCAGCTTAGTACAAAGCAAAGCTAAAGAGAAAATAGTCCAATAAAATCAAAATCATTTCTTATTAAGTAAGACAAATATTATAGGCAACAATAAGATATGCTTTGACGGATCAATGCAAAGAGCGTTATACCCCATTGATCGAGGACCATACGCTGTTGACACTGCGTTTGTAATGTATAAATCAGTGGTTGATAACCCAGAAACAACTATAGTACAGCGTAACCTTTCTGTAGCCCGACCGGAAGTTTACTTCTGAAACAATCACAAAATTGCGATTGTCATTTCAAATAGTAAAACTAAGCTATATTTTTACTCGTTGTTATAATGGATCAAGATGAAAAACAGGACAACAGTTCCCATGACAGTAACACGGTTGAAAATAATGAACATTCCACTTCGGAAAATGATAACCAGCCAATAAACACGAATCAGAATTGCAGCAGTCCCATACAGCCTGTATTACAGGGCAAAGAATTAACGGATTCACGTATTGTGACTAATGAATATGAAGGTATTTACAGATGTACTATATTCCTAATTCAATTGTTTTGCATGATTGTAATGACGTTTAGGCACACAAATTCACATTTCTAAATCTTGTAGTATTGTGTATCTACTTAGTGTTTACTTCGGCTTTTCGGCCCGAGGCTAATAATAAAGTATTCGGTCCCAGTGAAATCATCCTTATTCTGGCCCAATCGGGAAAACATCTTGAGTCAGGCTTTTTCCTAGCGTATTTATGGGTACATAACAGTCTTCACGATAGTTCATTTTATCCACTAGCCATTCGGGCTACTGGAATGGTGAAGACAAGAAGCCTAGCAGCAAAATTACTAGCCCGAAGTAAATTTGTTAAAATATACACCCGGCTTATGGGTTTCATCTTTCAATATCAGATAATCTATTAGAAAGTAAAATTTTATCCAGTGTATGACTATGTTAACTGTAAAGCCTATTGCAAAAACAATTACAACACAATATAACAAGTCAAGGTAAGTATGTCCTTTATTAATCATAACTCTTTAACATGTGATAAACAACTTCTTCGTTCATCTCATAATCACTCTCATCCTGGAAATCCTCTTCGTCAGAAACCATGTCCATATCCTGTAAAACAAGCAACCTGATAGTTATTTTCCAGAAGTTTACTTTACAAGTGAAGGCATAGATGGCATACTTTAATCATACATGTTGACTTTTATATTATGTTGTGTTATTAAGCATAGCTTATTAAACTTTGTCTTACAGAAGTAAATTGTCGGTGCCTTTTACAAAGGCTAGGGACTCTCACTGTTTGGTTTTCAGCGACGGTATGCGACACACTGAACAAAACATAACATTATTTTCGTATTTCTGCNCTGAACCACAAACAAGTAGTAAATGTGTGTGGGCCTGAGTAATACACGTATCTGTATTCTGTATTCTGCATTGGACTTCTGTTTGACACATCAAGTGAGCATTTTTCTTTTCTGCAGGTTGTTACTGGAACCTTTAGAACTGTAATATGACATTTTGATTATCTGTTTCTTTCTTTGCATATTTCCTCATAGTATTATGCATACATAATCGAAGTTTAAGAACAAATTACCGAACAATTAAGGATTCTCAAACCTTTCAAGTTTCAAAACCTCCATCTTTTTGTCAACATTTGACAACTTTCCAATCAGAAAACAAGAGCAAATACAAATGTCTAGTCACAAGTCAGTTTAAAAATAATTTAAAAAAAACAACAACGACGGAAGTAAGATACAAACTTACAGCATATACACTTGTTATAATGTTTAATTGATCGAAAGATAGAAACCTATTTTAGGTTCACCGCAATTTAAATGTTCAGCTTCACTTGCAAGTGTACTTACGTTTTCACAAATGAATATGCCATAACCAAAATGCAGTTGAGAATTTTAGATTTTGCATAAACGTATGAAACACATCTTATTTTAATATAACTATCATTGACTGATAACAAGTATCACTACACTGTAGTACATCAATTGTAAACGAAATAGTTAATATGGCTCAGTGCACATTGCTCACCTAAGCATTGGTATTCATGAATACTTACTTTTGGTAAAGAATTGTTCACTTGTGAAAACGAATATTTAAAAATGTGAAAATGATGGTAGTTCATAATCAGCTCATATCGTAACAAACAATATGTTTACATTGTACTTACACAGCTAATGAAAGAATTACCTAAAGATTGGTATTTTAATGACGGTTTCTATAATTGTGGAGTCAGGGGAATTTTTAAGACTTGGAAAATTAGTGGTCTTGTTCGTACTTTTGTACATGTTATTAAATGTATTATTAACAACGTGGTAATATTATTTGGAATAGTCTAAGATTATTGTAATAGAAAAAACGTTGATTAAAACAGTTTGAAAGCCGCTGGAATGGAACCCGGGATCTCTCGATGCAAACGCGTATTATACACCTCTACAACATAGAGACATATGACAGTAAAGGATGCGTATTAGAACTGATATCTTGTTTTGATTGCATTCAAATCATCGTAGTTTAATGAACATGTTCGGAGACTGTTCGGTTTGTCAGAAATGTACGAAATAAGGCGATATTACACGAAGTTCACAACAGGTTGAAAATAGAAATACACCCAAATTTATTTGAGGACAAAATGAAGTTAAAACAATGATGTGCACTTCTGTTGACGTCTGTTAACACTTAAATACTTGTGACTTTTTTGTACTTTATTTTACAAAAGTGTAACAAGCTATTTTAATTCATTGTTTTGTGTTGTTAATTTCTCTTATGCCATATTCATACTTGACCATTAATAAAAATAAGTCTAAATATTATATTATCGACAATCCAAAAAACGTATACAATGGGCACTATTTTGAGGCAAAGCCAAAGATAGCGAGGCCTGTGTGTGATTTTCCCCAAAATGTTGAAAAAAGCATACGAAGTGAAAGGTTAAATGAATCGGTAATTGTATATTAAGTTGAAACACTCGACTTTAAACGCCTTTTTAAATTCTATTGAGCTTATCTATTGCTTGTCACATTACGGGAACGTTTATTGTCAAAGCATCCGAAATAAAATTACAAACCAAGTGATGTGTATCATCACTAACTTACAAAACACGCGAACTGAAATGTGGTGCTATTGTCGACGGCAGGACTGTTATACACTGTGACGTAATTCTCTGATGGTCCAGGCACAGAGTCAATGCAGCTAACCGCATCGGAAGCTTAAACAAAATACCGATATGTACGCCTGTTGAAATCTCACATTAAGTATGTGCGTAAGTGTTGTAAATATTATAACAAACATGAAGCAATAGCGGTAATTTGTACATGAATTGTTTAACGTTAAAGACAATTTGTTATCGTTTCACTATGCTTCACTCGTTCATGTTAAGTTTTTCGAACATTTAGTTCAATGAAATATATGATAACACTATTTAAAACATTTGAAAACATCTGTTATTATACCCCATTGCCATTGGCAATGGGGACTTTATAGGAGTCACTTTGTCAGTCGATCTTTCGGTCGGTCGGTTTGTCTGTCCCAAAAACTTCATCCGATCTGCACCAAACTTGGTCAGAAGTTGTTTCTAGATGATGTCTAGTTCAAGTTTGAATATGGGTCATGCCGGGTCAAAATTTATGTCACGGGTTGCGTTTTAAACCGAACGTTTCTCCGGACCATAACTATGTCATTTATCGTAAGATTTTAAAATAACTTGGTACATTTGTTCACCAAGATTGGACAGTGTGTCAGTAGAAGAAAGAAGTACGTGGATATATGCAAGGTAAAGGTCACACTTGGAGTTCAAAGGTCAAAAATGGCAATAAATGAGCTTGTCCGGGCTATAACTATGTCGTTCATTGTGAGATTTTAAAATCATTTGGCGCATTTGTTTACCATCATTAGACGGTGTGTCATGCGAAAAAATTACGTCGATATCTCCAAGATCAAGGTCAAACTTTGAGTTCAAAGGTCAAAAATGGTCATAAATGATCTTGTCCGGTCCATAACTATGTGGTTCATTTTGATATTTTTTAATCATTTGGCACATTTGTTCACCATCATTGGACGGTGTGTCATGAGAAAGAATTACGTCGATATCTGCAACGTCAAGGTCACACTTTGAGTTATTGAAAGGTAAAAAATGGCCATAAATGAGCTTGTCCGGGCCATAGTATGTCATTCATTGTGAGATTTTAAAATGACTCTGTACATTAATTTTGTTCACAGTCATTGGACGGCGGGTCATGCACAATAATTCAAGAGTTCAAAGGTCAAAATGGCCCTTAATGATAACGGCATAATAATTCTAAACAAATCGCCATAAATTAGCTTCTCTTGTTTTATAAAGAAAGTATGCAAAATATGCTGTGTCAAAGCATCATGTGCGGCGATACGTCACGTCTGTGACAAAGCTTTAGTTTTTAAATGGCACTTGTTTGTTCGGTTTATCGTAGTACTTTAAAGCTACGACATATTTTCAATAACATAAGTTTTTGAGTGCTTTGTTTAAGAAATGGATTATAAAGTTTACGCCATATATTCGCTTCTGTGCGCGATGACGTCACTATACAAAGGAGGGTCAACGGCTTCGTCGTACGAAGGTGGAGGTGAACTGGGTAAAACTTCACCAACTGAAAAATCTGCCGTCACTTCCGGTTCAGTTACATGTTTTTCACTTCTATGAGCATCAATAACTAAATCCGTGTCGATATTAATGGAACCAAGTCATCACTTCAGAGGAATTAGCGTTGGTCAATGTAAAATGGTGACCATCATTATGTGGCGTCTCTGAAGCAGGTATTTCTGCATCAGTGTGCGCACGATTGTCCACGCTGTACAATTCTACCTGACTGTATGAAGGCGGTGGGTCATTAACATTTGGAACATCTGCATCTCCCCGTCTTGGATTATTTCCAGCAAGGACTGTTGGCATTGTAACACTGGAAATTCCATCGGTAATTGGTGTACTGCTTTCGACTGTTTCCGTTTCGGGGCGTGTCGTTGATGGCTCGGCTGCTTCCGGTAAATGTCTTTGCCGGGTCATGGTGACATCGCAATGACGCTGTTCTTGTTCGCTCTTGCAACACACACTTATCTGCAACGAGTTTAAGGTGAGGATTGTTTAAATTATTTAATTATGCTCGAACGTACATGGCTGAGTCTTTTTCCTGGGTAAAACCAGTACTTCCAGAAAGGAGACCTTATCGCTAGACAAACATAATATCGAATAACCGCCGCGACCTATATTATGTCTAATATAATACATGAAAATAACTTAAGTTATTTTAATATAGCAAGAACAAGGCTTGTCACCATAGGATGACATATGCCCCCATTTTCCACATTTTTCTAAACCTTTACGCAAAGTGTTTTTTCACATTTTCGAAACCTAAACGCAAAGTGTGACGGAATTTCAGACGGGCAGACAGACGGACAGTGCGATCACTATATGCCCAACTTCGGGGGCATGAACACTGTTAAATTGCCGTTATTGTATTGAAGTGTATATGCGTTTAAAGAATCCGCCTCCATCAATCAAGAAATTATGAACGGTAAACGGCTAATATAAAAAAGACATAGCAATATAAACACATATGTTTGTAACTTTTAAACGCTTGTCCCGAAAATGTCAGGACAAGTTTTTTGCAGTCCTTGGGGCTAGGTTTTTCTTTACATGGCAGCTAGATTGGTAAGAAATGGTTGACGGAATTTCGTATCCGTAGGTCGACGTGCAAATCAAACATTCAAAAACATAATAGGGGCATGATTTTGCTAGTAATAACATTAAGCTTTATCACTTTTCATGCGACAGCTTAGCGTAAAGACGAATTTAATTCACTAATTTGACAGTAATTGACATCTGCAGTACTTAATTAAACATCCATAATACAGTGGTGACCGTACAACAATTCATGACCAATCTCTACACATGTTTTTTAAACTCACGAATGCTGAATTGTTAGTCCATTGCTTTTTCAAATGAGTTAGCCGCAATTATCTAGTTTACACATAGCTTTTGCTTGTTCAACAAAAATATATAGCTTCTCTTTAGTGCTTTTGGAACTTGACTTGCAAGTAAACGTTTCAAAGAGGCGTAGGCCTTTCTCGTTGTTGCTTATATTTCCATACAAGAGATGTAATAGCACCAAGTATTAAAAAAGTAATACATGACAAAACATGCACGCAAGAGAGAAATGAGCTTATAATGCATGTGCGTAAAGTATCGTCCCAGATTAGCCTATGCAGTCCTCACAGGCTAATCAGGTACGACACTTTCCGCCGATTAATACATTACTTATATGCGATATCTTTATAAAATAGCAATTCATCAAATTTTGACCAGCACTTACCAATGCGACAATAAGCTTTTTTTTTTAAACTAATATTGTTCAAGTACACAGAAAGGTTCAAATTGAAGACCATATGTGTCGTGATCTGAAAAAACTGGATGTGCGTAAAGTGTCGTCCCAGATAGGCCTGTGCAGTCCGCACAGGCTAATCCGGGACGACACTTTCCGCTTTAATTGGATTTTTGCTAAGAAGAGACTTCATTTAAACGAAAAATGTCATAAAAGCGGACATTGTCGTCCCTGATTAGCCTGTGCGGACTGCACAGGCTAATCTGGGATGACAATTTACGCACATGCATTTTGCTCAGTTTTCCCAGAACGCGACACATATTATAAAAGAAGTTAAACGTACCTGATAACAGCATGATCTCCAACACCCATATTCACAACTGTCGTGGCATTTCGACAAATACTCCGTTCTGTGTTGAAACAGCTTCCTTAGAATCAGTACACCAGCTATCACCACAAAAGCGATTCCAATGTATCGCAAAACTTCAACAAAGATCTTGCTAGAAATCTGTTCGCCGAATTTGGTCTTTCCGGAATAGCTGTTACTCGCGGCCCCGCATATACGAATATCGGAGCTACAGTCATACCCCGACGGTACGCATAGCTTATTCGGGCATCTGTGTCCCTCACAGCCAAAGTCTAAAAATCGACAGGTCCGAAAAATGAGTAATATACACATTTATATTTATTATATGCTTTCCGGTGGTTTATAGAAAAAATATCAGTGAAATAAAACTGGTATTTCACTGTTTTAAACAGTGAAAAATAACAGAGAAAGCTATCGATATTTTTTACTGTTTAATTGTGAAATGACGTCATCATTTTTTGACGAAATGACGTCATCATTTTAGCGAAATTCTCCAGTTAAACTCTTTTACAATGTAAATAAAAGATGTAAAAAGCATAGAATAAAAAAAAATGTTGGATTTGGTGGAATATCAATTTTGATTCACTCGTGATCATAGAAAAAGAATATTTTCACTCGTGGCTGCGCCACTCGTGAAAATATTATTTTCTATGATCACTCGTGAAATAAAATCGATTCCAACAAATATCCTCTATATATTTTTTATTTCTTGTGAACATATGTTGTCCTCATGTGCCTCATATCGCGTAATGGATTGAAATAAATACCTATCTATAGTTGATTAATATTCAGTATTAGTTTAAGCAATTGTAGAATTAGAAAAAAATGGACAAGAGGAGAGAGAAGAATATGACAAAGTCATGGAAAACGTGACAAATCCGGAATTTAAGATCTTAAAATTAATATAAAACTATGTCCAATTGCATTTCAAGTTAGAATCTTAATACATTATAATTTAATACTCTGTTAGTATGTAAACTTTATAATTGTGGCAATATGCATGTATATACCTTTCATAGAATAAGCTGAAAACTTTACGGTGAACCTCATATTAGCGTACGGATCTGAATACTCTATTTTAAGTGTGCTGTCGCTGGTGGTGAAAAACATGTTTTCGTCTAGAAGAGTATCGTTGTTAATGCAAAGCTTTTCGTCAAGACCTGAAATGTATGTATTTCGTATTATTCATATAATACAATAATAAGCTGGAGAGAAAAAAAAACATCACGGAAAAGAGTTGTCATTACAAAAATTGGCCTTATTAAACTCTTATTCTTGTTCGTGTGAGCTAATCAAACAAGATGTGTTTGTGAAACACTATGTCCCTTTTGAGCGATTTTGACCCATATATTTGACCTTTGACCTTGAACGCTACAAAAATAATAACATCTGTTGTATGATTTTACTGCAGGTTTGTATATACATGCGATACAACATCAATCGAAGTTTCCATTTATTTAATTTAAATTCATGTACATATCATCACGATAATAGATGACGAATTGCAAACAAATTCCAGATAAATTGGTATTTCTATAGGTATGTCAAAAACGGATACGTATAAGCGGTCAACGCACTCGGCTGCACAGTCGGCATTTTCACATCAAATACGCGGTTAAAGAAATACATTTTAATATTGCGTTGTTTCTTGTCCAATAAAGAATATCTGGACATTTTTATTAACCCATTTATGTCTAGCGTCTACAAAAAAGGCCTAGGCAAACAGCATAATGCGGCGTCTCATCAGGGTCTACGCTGTTTGCTTAAAGGAGTTTATGTGAGAAATATTCAAACAAATAAAATAAAAAATACCAGACATCTCTTATTTTGGAAATAAATTGATCCAATTTTGAAGGATAGGAGAGTCCACTCGACATAAATGGGTTAAGCAGTGGCGACAAGAATTGAAGGAGGAAGTAGAGTTTTACTCAGTTTCGGGACTTCTTTAACGTGGTTTATGGTTAGTTAAAATCATATCTTCTTTGACCAACATAAGCTTTAATCATGTATGAAATGCATTTACCAGTCACCCCACCATAGCCGTCCATGAATTTTGAATAACTCCGTTCACAAGAATGCGACAGCTTCAGCTCTGTAAAGTAGAACATGATGCCGCCACTGCCGAGGACATTCCTGTCCGGCCGGAAGTCGTAACGACAAATCCTGGATGACGTATTTTGTATCGGGCGATACGAAAGCTCCCCAATATGTGACGTCATTTTATAGTCGTCACAAAAGATTTGGTCTGCAAGACAAAATATTTATTGTTGCCCATATGGTTCACAAATGGATTCCGGTGATTGTCAAATTGAATGTCGCATGTCGCATTCCAATATTGAAACGCGACGCGCGATAAAAATATACAACGAAACAAGTCACTTGAAAATTCTGAATGTCACGCTCGGTTGGAAAAAGAAAGTGTTTAACTTGTTGGTGATTATTTAAAGTCGGTGGTCATAACACTCACACTTAAACACCGCGCTTTGTGCATAGGTGAGGTAAAAAAAAAACACCATAACCCCACCATGCATGTTTCCGGGGGAGAACTGGACTTAATGCATGTGCGTAAAGTGTCGTCCCAGATTATCCGGTGTATTCCGGATTTTCGCTTAGAAAAGACTTCCTTTAAACACAAAAACTCCTTAAAAGCGGAAAGTGTCGTCCCTTATTAGCCTGTGCGGACTGTATAGGCTAATATGGGACAACACTTTAACGAACATTATTAAGCCCGGTTTTCACAGAAAGAGGTTCTATGTTAATGTATACACCTAATCCGCTTTAAAATTAAATTGTCGGATTTGCCTTTCCGTTCATTTAACCCCCCGTAAAGAATCGTATCTTAGAGACCCCACCCTCCCATTTAATAGCCTTTATGTGAAATATTGTTCCACCCCACCCTCCCATCTAATAGCCTTTATGTGAAATATTGTCCCTCCATCTCATCAAATAGCCTTTATGTGAAATATTGTCTAGAGACCCCACCCTCGCATCATATAGCCTTTATGTGAAATATTGTCCCAGTAAATAACCTGTATACCACAACTTAAACGAAAACTACCTGTACACGAAACGCTAGTCTATGTATGGGTGTTAGGCATACATTCTTTAAACGAACAACCTATATCTTCTAAAGATTTATTTATCACATGTTTTAGGTAGAAATAGCATGATTTAATGTGTCTTTTTTATACTTTACAGTTTTCAATTGTGTCGAGTTATTTTAAATCTACCCGGAAAGCATTGTTTAATAGCACGTATTTAGTGTATCTTACATAATCCATAATTTTATACTATGTTAAAAAAAAAAGTAAACTTTTGTTAAATCACGTTTCATAGACTTATTATCGTTTTGAAGAACAGTCAAACATAACATGTATACTTACATGTGGGCAGATATGCGGCAATTCCACTCCAATACAAAATAAAACACTTTAATAGAACAAGAATGTTCATTTTTATTATCTTTTGTTTTCAACTAGGTGTATCGACCCTACCGTACTCAGGTGTACGATATCTGGGTCGATATATCTCCTATCTTAAACTTTAATACGAGGCGCATTGGCGTTTACAACTGCTTTACATTTGAATAGTTACACACCATACCTTCATGCATTTAAAATGAAATACAATATTGCATTGCTCAAATTACAACACCTGCATTTTACACGGACAGAAACTTGTAAACATATTTTCGTACTTTAAAAAATGTCACTAAATGCATTTACTAACGCATATATTTTTATTTTTATTATTTTTAATAATAATTAAAGCATTAAAGAGAGTGGCATAAACATATTGCGTTACCCGTAATCAAAGTACCCGTAAAGATTTTAAAGAAAATCTAACGCGCTATTAATACTGCTGTATAAATTGTTTAAGTAACCACCGTATGTTCTGTTTTAATCTTTGTTTACATCAGAAGTGTTATTTCGCNCAAAATCAGTCATCATACTTTCTGTTGCAATTTGTTTGAGGTTACGCCTATTTTTGGACTAGATTGACTGGACTCAGAGACGATACAATAAGGAAAAGAAAAAGAAGAACCGCTCGGCTCGTTACAATATTATTTTACAGAATATAAATATTTTTTTTGTTTTGTTATGAGGACATTGTTGTGATAAACAGTCCATATATATCTAAGCCGCTTTCTGGGGAAACCGGGCCTAATTCATGTGCGGAAATGTCGTCCTTGATTACATAGGCTAAAAGAAGTTTCCTGTATGATAATGCCTTAAATTTGCAGATCCTTAACGGAACATTTCATTAAGATTATCATTACATTTGACCTCAAAGCGGGACCTTTATTGCATGTTTTGTGGTGTTCTGGTTGGTAACAATGGCAACCAAATATGTTTGTGAAATCATCAACCCATTAAAGGCCCTATAAAGGTGNTGGTTGGTAACAATGGCAACCAAATATGATTGTGAAATCATCAACCTATTTAAACACAAAAACAAGTCATTCTAGTTTTCTCTCGTAAGTTTTTCAAACTTTATTTGGCAAGCAGTTGAGGCTATAATTCACTCCAAAATTTAGTAATAACAAGTAAAGTAGTAGACCGAATTTATGCGTAGATTGGTATTGAATAATAACTTTGACATTTAAATTTGTACTTTTCCAGACGTTTAAGTGCGGGAAGGCTCTTCACCTGCAAATGAATCTTTGGAGCCAATGCACATTTGTATAAAGATACAGATACTTCATGATCGTGTATGCATGCTATCAGTCCTATTTGACTGGTTATTATGAAATTTATTAATTATCCGGATGTGTAACCAGTAAATTATTGTGTTATATAAATAGTTTTAACGTCAGGCAATTAATATAAACAAATATTGCGCATAATGGTTTCGAAACACAACAAGAGTATCGCTTCCTGTGTCGTGTGTCGGGGTCTGAAAAATTAGACCGCGATACACGAGATTAGGATAATATAATATAATATCTGTATAAAACGTTGAACATGAGTTCACCAATTACTTTAGGTATACTGTTGACAACAACAAAAATGCTATATAATCGCTAGACTACATACAACAAGAAATATCTTTTTAAAAAGTAGTCGGCGTTAATGCTGACTTTGAAATAAAGTTTGCAATTGACGTTTCTAAATAATTAAATTGAAAACAAACGTTTAACTATTGTGTTTGTTAACTTGTTAGTCACATATTCACAGCATGAAATGTGTGTTATCAACTTATCAATGTGAAACCACCCATTAGTGAAGTAGATAAAAAATAAGACTACGGGAGAACCACGTATTAGTGTAAGTAGATACAAATTATACTACGGTAGTGCACATCATGTGTCCTCACATGCCTTATTATGAGTGTATTTCTTCACCATCGAAATATATCGTATGTAAATATTTGATTTACACGCAGCTTTCTTTCGACACATTTAAATCACACTTTCATAGCAGCGTGATGCGAAAATGGGTCTTATGCGTTTCAGATACTTAAGCCCAACCTGTACATTTGCGCAGTCTGGTCAGAGGTGGTGCTGTTCGCTATAAAATCACCCTATGTGTTATTGTCTCAAAATGTATTTCCTGACAAGACTGAGAGATGCACAGGCTGGGTGGGCTATAAATATGAGGGGCGCATATGGAATAAGACCCATTTTCGCATGACGAGGTTCATTAAACATCTCATCGCGAATTTTAAATGACATATTTAAGCACAATGCTTTTCTTTACAAAATTGTATTCAAAATAGCAAACTTGTTAATAAGGGCAGCCTATCCAGGCGTTTAGGAACGATTTCTAGACGTGCGGACCGAGTACGGCAAACATTTGTGGTTGGATAATTAAACAATTTTCCTCTTATCGTGACACTATAACTATACTATTTGTTTGTTTTCTCATCTTGAAAGCAAAACTGTGTTTATCGATAGTTAATTATACATTTCCCGGACGATTTAGTGAACGAGTACTGACCCTGAAATTCTGCGAGATGGATTTTTACGTGTAATTGTGACTAGGCTACAATTTGTGTCATTTGAACATACAGAGAGTAGTCCGGAATTCCTTACACTGAATAGTGATACGTCATTTGCTCTGAGCACATACACAGTGATGTAGCTTATGTTAAGAGGTTTTATCTCGAATCAGCCTATGAAATATTCGAATATATTCATGCGTGTCTGCTGGCGTTATGTAAAAGTCATTTAATGTGAAAGCTGGGTAAAACAGCTTCGCCGAAAAGCGCATTAGTGCTCTATACCCATGTTTAGGTGAAAGTTGTTGACACCGTGTGAACTGCTAGGGTAACAAGTAATTCATAAACAACAAAGTACGGGTCAACAGGGCTGTCTTTATGACTACCTTATTCGTGAGTGAAAAGAATTGCTCGCAGATTTATTTTTTATTTATTTTCATCAATTATGTTTTTGTATATTTTGAATGTGTATATGGTGTCAAAAATAAAAAGTGTTGTACAGGAAATTTCCATAATGAAATTATATTCTTAGTAAGATAGGTATGCGATATTCCAACAGTATTCATTTAATATGATGGTGATTGCAAATTGTGTTTATATTCAGTTCTCATTACCATTTTCATCATACTTACTATGCTTTCTGACAGTGAAAAAAAGGGTCATGCTGTTGTTATTTTGTCTAAGTTATCTCTATAAAATAAATAGGATGGTAAAAAGTGCACACACATCTCGACCCGTGCGTTAAGACACACTCTTTATACATTTGAATGGCTTGTGTTGATTTCAAACTTGTTTTCACTTGTTAGTCGCATATTCATCGCATGAAATGTGTGTTAAAAATAGTCAAACCATGCATTAGTATAAGTAGATACTTCGTATACTATGTGTCCTCACATGGCTTATTATTGGTTTATTTCTTCATCATCGAAATATATCGTATGTTAAATAAGGTTTATTCGCTCAAGAATAAACTGTCTTATTCAACGCAAAGACTATTTTCCTAAGGGAACGCCGAAACCAAAAAACCCAATGGTATAACCCATCCTGGTGATAAATTCAATGTATTAAACAAATCAATAGATAGATAGATAGATAGATATATAGATAGATAGATAGATAGATAGATTGATAGATAGATANCGAACGAACGAACGAACAGATGAATGAATGCATGCATGAATGAATGAATGAATGAATGAACAAACGAACGAACGCACAAACGCACGAACGAACGAAAAAACGGACGGACGGAGGAATAAATGAATTAATTTATAAATAGATAAATAAAAAAATAAATAAATCAATAAATAAATGCACGAATGAATGAAATAACGAACGAAGGAACGAACGAACAAACGAACGAACGAACGAACGAACAAACGAACGAACGAGCGCATGAACAAACGAACAAACGGATGGACGGAGGACTGAATGAATGAATAAATAAATAAATAAATAAATAAATAAATAAAAAAATAAAAATAAATAAAAAATGAATGAATGAATGAATGAACGAATAGATGAATGAATGAATGCATGAATGAATGAATGAATTAATGAATGATTGAATGAATAAATGGATGAATTAATGAATGAATGAATATATGAATGAATGAATATATGAATGAATGAATGAATAAATGAATTGAAGAACGAACGAACGAACGAACGAACATACGATCGCGCGAACAAACAAACAAACGGACGGACGGAATCAATTAAAAAAAGGTAAAAAGTTCAACACAAAAAAAATAAATTAATTAATAAACGATTAATGGAAATGGTTTGGGAATACTGCACGTTCTAGCGGCATGCTATTTTATTTTCATGGATAAAATGTTTTCATTTGTAATGTTTTGTTTTGATGAACACTGTGCAGATTGTGTGAAAAATGCATGGTGTAATTTGTTATTATGAATTGCTTATCAATGGATGGGTTTACGTTTAGAGTATGTAATTGTAGATCATGCATTTATTGGTTTAAAAAAGAAGAGGAACGCTTGATCGCGCACCGACTGTCAAAACAGTCGGTTTAGTTGAACAGAAGAGTCGGCTTTAAGCAAGTTCCTGATTGTTGTCTGAAGAACGCACTTTAAAAGTGAGTACATTCATATTGCACATGGATCTGTTGAATTCTGACGATGATGTATGGTATGCTTTGTACACGTAATATAGCACTACAGGGCAAGTTAACGTTGTTGTTCTTTATGCACTGCTATTGCTGGGTTGTTTTGTAATTGGATTTTAGCGTGGTGTTTGGTCAAGATTTATTATTAGGATGATTTTAATTGATGTTATGTGAGTGCTTGTTTTTAGAGATTTTGTTTTGAATTTGTATTTGTTTATAAGCGTTTTATGTAAATGTATCTGTTGTTTTTTCATTGAGATTTATTCCATTTGTTTATAGGCGTTTTAATTGTAATTGACTTTAATCAGTGGAGACAGATTAAATGTTGGTATCAAAGAAATTGTATTCAGACTGAAATAATGAGTTAAAAGCAAGCTTCCCCATCTTAATATTAAGTGGTTCTTACTTGGAGTTGAACAAGGATTACTGATCCGCATACATTGTATATATATATACTTGAGTTGAAACCATAATGGCATACCCACAATTTTGAGACTGGAGTTGTTATATTTAATTCACTGGAGTTGCTTTCGAAATTTTGATCAATTACTGAAACTGACTTGGAGTTGAACAATGGAGTTGAACACTGGTTAATGATCTATTTATCTATATACTCGGAGTTGAAACCACAATGGCATACCCACACTTATGAGACTGGAGTTGTTATATTTAATTCAATAGAGTTGCTTTCGAAATTTTGATCATTCACCGGATCTAACTTGGAGTTGAACACTGGTTAAAGATCCATATGTATGAATACTCGGAGTTGAAACCATACTGGCATATACACACTGTTGAGACTGGAGTTGCAATATTTCATTGCTGGAGTTGCTTTCTAAATGTTGTTTTACTGGCACTGACTTAGGTTGAATACATGTTTATGATCAGTATATCTATATACAAGGAAATGAACCAATAATGGCATTTCCACTCTATAACGCACTTTACCATTAACATACGCACTTTAAATGACACTAGGCCAAGGACAATATTTTAAACGATTTAAGCCAGATACAGCACACTGAACAATGAGCTGTTCGTATAAACAACTTTGGTGTAGTGTTTCAAGTAATTAAATTGCGCAGTTTGCAGGGTTGTAAAGGAAGCCCTGGGGAACAATCGGTGATAATATTAATTTGCAACTGCCGCAATAAACGCAGTCAACGACGTGGAAAACCATGTTTTGAAATACAGCTTTAATGTTTTGGAAGAGCTTTGCAATCCTTGAGTGTGTTTAACAGCCAATACATATTTAAATATCTCTACCGCTTTCAGCAGTCATGTGCAATAGGTGCGTCGAAGTGCAAATGTCTTGTTTATAGTTAAGTGTTATGTGTTTATTCATGGTTAGGCCGGTAATAAAACTGCCATGATCAGATATCGCCTATTTGAGTTCTATACATCTTAAACACGAGCAATCATTATAATACATTGAGATGTCCAATAAATAACAATTTGAAGTCGCTTGGTTGGAAATAAAAAAGTACAAAATGGCATGTTCACTTTGTTTATTTTGTTCGATTGCGAACAACTTAGGTTAGTACTACGCGTTGCAAGTCGATCTGCTCTTAACAACGCTAAGAATGATAACCACCGCATCTGAGGCTATAAATAGATGCTGATAAACAAGTTTAATGGGATGTTGTTTAACCAAAGTGCATCCTACTATTGCTGTTTCTGGGAAACATTTTTTTTTTCAACAGAAAGCGGCGATCTTTTGTATTCACGTGTGCTAACAACGCAATAGTAAAAGGTTAAGTTTGTTTACCAATTACTACAGGTGTATTATAGACAACAACAAAAATGCTTTATAATCGCTAAAACCGAATATAAAAAACAACTAAATATAACAAGAAATATCTTTCTAAAAGGTCTTCGGCGTGAATGCTGACTTTGAAATAAAGTTTGCAATTTACGTTTCTAAATAATTAAAATGAAAACAAAAGTTTAACTATTGTGTTTGTTTACTTGTTAGTCACATATTCACCGCATGACATGTGTGTTATCAACTTATCATTGTGAAACCACATATAAGTGTATTTAGATAAAAATTATACTACGGGAGTGCACATCATTTTGGTCCTCACATGCCTTATTATGAGTGTGTTTCTTCACCATCGAACTATCGTAGTTTAATATTTGATTTACACGCAGTATAATCCCAACACATTTAAATCACACTTTCATAGCCGCGTGATGCGAAAATGGGTCTTATGCGTTTCGGCCAGCGTATCTTAAGCCCAACCTGTGCATTTGCGCAGTCTGGTCAGAGGCGATGCTGTTCGCTATAAAATCACCCAATGTGTTATGGTCTCATTATGTATCTCCTGACCAGACTGAGAGATGCGCTGGCTGAGTGGGCTATACATATGATGGGCGTATATGGACCCATTTTCGAATGACGAGGGTCATTAAACATCTCATCGCGAATTGAAAATGGCACATTTTAGCACAATGCTTTTCGATACAAATTGTAATCAAAATAGCAAACTTGTAAATAAGGGCAGCCTATCCAGGCGTTTTGGAACGATTTATAGGCTTGCTGACCGAGTACGGCAAACATTTGTGGTTGGATAATTAAACGATTTTCCTCTTATCGTTACACTATACTATTTGTTTGTTTTCTCATCTTGAAAACAAACCATTGAAATTCTGCGAGATGGACTTTAACGCGTAATCCTAACTGGGCCATAATTTGTGTCATTTGAACATACAGAAAGTAGTCCGGAATTTCTTACATTGAATAGTGATACATCATTTGCGCTGAGTACATACACAGTGATGTAGCCAAAGTTCAGAGGTCTTATCTCAAATCAGCCTATGAAATATTCGAATATATTCGTTATGTCTGCTGGCTTAAGGTAAAAGTCATTTAAGGTGAAACGTTGGGTAAAACATCTACGCCGAAAAAGCGCATTAGTACTCTATATCCATGTTTAGGTCAGAGTTGTTGAAACCGTGTGAACTGCAAGGGTAACAAGTAATGCATAAACAACAAAGTACGGGTAAACAGGGCTGTCTTTATGACTACCTATTTCGTGAGTAAAAAGTATTGCTCACTGATTTTTTTTTGATTTTTTTTCATCAATTATCTTTTTGTATAGTTTGAATTTGCATATGGTGTTAAAATCAAAAGTTTTGTACAGGGAATTTCCATAATGAAATTATATTCTTAGTAAGATAGGTATTTGATATTCCAACAATATTAATTTAATATGATGGTGATTGCAAATTGTCATTATATTCAGTTTTCATTACCATTTCCATCATACTTACTATGCTTTGTGAACGTCAAAAAAGGGCCATGTTGTTGTTATTTTATCTAAGTTATTTTCATAAAATAAATAGGATGATAAAAAGTGCACATACATCTCGACCCGTGCGTTAAGACACACTCTTTATAAATGTGAATAGCTTGTGTTGATTTCAAACTTCGATTAATTTTGAAAAATGAGTTGCGTTTTAAATTATGCAATAGCGAACAACTTCAGTGCCTTCAGCGCGTTGATTTCTCTTCCTGGTCGTAAACGAAATAAATGGATCACACTTCCTGTTTAAATCATCACCACGATGTACACCCAATTGACAAAGCATTACGGACGGGTAGTTTGTGGATTATTCTAGTTGATAACATGGATAAAATATTCGGTATGTCATATAATGAATTTCATATTTATTTTCATTGCTTAAGTTTTGTCCACGTGTATTTAATGCTTTGGTACTAGCACTTGGTAATACAATTAAATGAAGGTTTATACAATTGCTAACTATCTGATTGATGAGACCCAGCTTTAAATGTTATATTCAATAATTGTGATTAGGGCTTTCATTTACTATATACTATAAAAACTTTAATGTTCCTGACTTTTGATTCGGATACATTAATCTTATAACTAACATTATTTTTTACTTATTATACATACCAGACTGTTATTAATTGTTGACTTGTAGAGGCTTGTCGTGCGTCATTGAATACATTTAATATTAAAGAAATGAAATTTACATTATTATTAGTGGAAGAAATGAAACGATTAACATGGAATTTTAAACGCGCTTCAAAATTATCATTGTTTGTCTTCTATATTTGTTGCTAGTCGGTGCTTTTCCTGAAGTAATCCGAATTTTAATTGTTCGATGGATTTCTTTCGCCTCTTGCTCAACAAAACATTTATTGAGTGGGTCGATAAACAGCTCTAATAACAAACTAACAATAATAAACCGTGAACCAGGTTGTGAACATGTCGTAATAGTTGCGTAATTAATATGCGCAACGGCTTCTGTAAATGCGTATCTTTATTATTATACCCCCATTACCAATTTGGTAATGGGGGTTTTATCGGAGTCAATTTGTCTGTCGGTCGGTCTGTCCCGAAATTATATCCGGTCTTACCAAACTTGGTAAGAAGTTGTATCTAAATGATGTCTTGGTCAAGTTTGAATATGGGTCATGCCGGGTTAAACATTAGGTCACGGGATCACTCAATGCGTTTTAAACCGAAAGTTTGTCCGGACCATAACTATGTCATTTATCGTTAAATTTTAATATTATTTGGTACATTTGTTCACCATCATTGGATGGTGTGTCGCGCGAAAGAATTACGTCGATATCTCCAAGGTCAATGTCACACTTTTAGTTCAAAGGTCAAATGCTTGTCCGGGCCATACCTATGTCGTTCATTGAGAGTTTTTTAAATTATTTGGCACATATGTTCACCATCATTGGACGGTGTGTCGCGCGAAATAATTACGTCGATATCTTCTAGGTCAAGGTCACACTTTGAGTTCAAAAGTCAAAAATGGCCATAAAACAGCTTGTCCGGGCCATAACTATGTCTTTCATTGTGAGATTTTAAAATCATTTGGCACATTTGTTCACCATCATCGGACGGTGTGTCGCGCAAAAGAATTACGTTGAGATCTCCAAGGTCAAGGTCACACTTTGATTTCAAAGGTAAAAGATGGCCATAAATGAGGTGTTCCGGGCCATAACTATGTCGTTCATTGTGAGATTTAAAAATCATTTGGCACATGTGTTCACCATCATTGTACGGTGTGTCGCGCGAAAGAATTACGTCGATATCTCCAAGGTCAAGGTCACACTTCGAGTTCAAAGGTAAAAACTGGCCATAAATGATCTTGTCCGGGCCATAACTATGCCATTCATTGTGAGATTTAAAAATTAGGCCGTCCATTTGTTCACAATCATTGGACAGTGTGTCATGCGAAAGAATTGCGCCAATATCTTCAAGGTCAAGGTCACACTTTAAGTTCAAAGGTATAAAATAGCCATAAATGATCTTGTCCGGGCCATATCTTTGTCATTCATCGTGAGATTTAAAAATTACTCGGTACATTTGTTCAAAATCATTGGACGGTGTGTTATGCTAAAGAATTACGTCGATATCTTTGAGGTCAAGGTCACACTTGGAGTTCAAAAGAAACAAATGGCCATAATTAAGCTTGTCCGGGCCATAACTCTGTCATTCATTGTGACATTTTAAAATGACTCCGTACATTAATTTTGTTCACAGTCATTAAACGGCGTGTCATGCGAAATAATTCAAGAGTTCAAAGGTCAGAATGGCCGTAAATAATCATGGCATAATAATTCTTAAAAATCGCCATAAATTAGCTTCTCTTGTTTTGTGAAGACAGCATGCAAAATATTCTGTGTCAATGCAGCATGTGGGGGTAAATGTCACGTCTGTGACAAAGCTCTAGTTTTATTATCGTATTTACATCAATACTATTCTTGCCGAGGGCGCTGGTCTAGTCATGCTTTTAATTCGTATTGTTTATAACAAATACGGGAAGTCTATAACGGTTATTTGTCTAAATGAATTATGCTATTTGATATGTATTGTTAATATATTAGACACAGGTTAAATTGCCAATTAACTCCATATTAGATAAATTCACATCAACCATTTGCTGTGAAGCGGATGAGTCATTGTCAAAATCGTACAAGTGCAGTAATAAACCTACATTCAATATTGACTGTAGTTTAAAGCATGCAGATTGGTTTGACAACGACTGTACACATGTATTACTGCACGAAATTACTACCATGGCGCTTTAAGATATTTTAACCTAAACAAGACCGATTCAAATATAAAAATGTTGTGCAAAAAAAAAGTGTTTATGAGAAATTAATTAAAAAAAATAATAATGCATATCAGTGTAAAATGGCGGGAATTGAATGTTAAAAAGTAAAAAGCCGACAGAATTTTGGAAAATATTCAAATAAAAAAATAAGGTAATTGTTATAAAATTCCATTAGATGTACACACAGAGTATTTTGAAAACGTAAGTAACACTAATTCGGGGAATCATAATGCAGAGACAGATTTTTGTTTGTTTTAATATTAACTTTAACATTGAAAATTGTACTTTTCCAGAATTAAACCAACGTATAACGGTAAATGCAAGTACACATTTGAAATGTAATAAAGCGCCTGGTGGTGTCTGTATTTTAAACGAATACTTAATTGAGTGTATTGATCTCTTATCCAGTCATTTATGTGATGTTTTTAATAGTATTTTAAATTCGGGCTATTTTCCTGTAAAGTGGACAGTGGGTATTATTATACCATTGCATACAAAAGGCTTTGAGGATGATGTTAATAATAATAGAGGGAAAACCCTTGTTATTTGTTTTTCTTAGCTATTTACAACCATTATAAACAAGCGCACTGAATCATTTTGCGAAACTAATGCTAACATTTCGGATGAACATTTCGGATGTAGAAAAGGATGTTCAACTGTTGATGCGATATATATTCTTATGTCAGTTTTACAACATTTTTGAAATCAAAATAAGCGTCTGGATGTTGTTTACGTTGATATGCTTAAATGTTTTGAGTCCGCACAGGCTAATCAGGGTCGACACTTTCCGCCCTGAATTGGATTTTTGAAGAAGAGAATTCATTTAAACAAAAACTGTCACAAAAGCGGAAAGTGTCGTCCCTGATTAGCATGTGCGTACTGCACAGGCTAAACTGGGACGACACTTTACGGAAATGCATTATTCCCAGTTTTCTGAGAACGCGACACATATGGGCCACTGATGGACACGGACCTGTACAAAGACAACAACAAAAATAAATCTTACATAACAAAACATGTCATACCATAAAATACGAAATATAATGCATATAGCATTAATTGCAAACACCTTTCGTACAATAATGATACAAAATTACCTCATGACTATAAACAACACTTAAACACATGAGGTTGGTTAAAAAAAGCGGTTCAACTGTAGGACTTGCTCTACTAAGTGTTGTGGCTTTATGCAAGCATGGCCAGTAATTTCATATTACAATTAAAGAAGAACAGTTCTATCGAATTACCAATCATAAACCTGCAGCAGAACAATAAATGATCATGTTTGGACACTACAAATATTTTATCAGCATTCATGATCGAATGCACACTGAACAGAGGAGAAAATTCCTTAAAAAATAGCTAGTTCATAACAAGGGAGAATATATATATATATATATAAACATTAAATTTGTAATCATTGACAAGCTCCGCGCCTCATAGACATATCAGTAGAAAGTGGTTATTTATAGCATGTTCTTTTTGAGAAATGAATGTATTATTCGGTAAGCTTTTAAATGTGATGTTAAAATTATTGAGATACTTGCGTATTTGATCATCTTCTTTCGTTGACAAATTTGCTATAAAATGTGGTAATAAAATAAAAATAACGAGTTCGAAATAAAGATTGTTCTGTATTGCTTTATATGCTAAGGTCGTAGAATGATGTGACTACTAGAATAACAATGTGCTAGATAATAGCGGTATGGAAATTTATCTGCGATGCAAATTAGCACTTAAACGGTTAACATTTAAATGTGTACAGACGCATTACATGATTTAGATTTTTTTGTCTTTAACCAGGAAACAAATAGACATTAAACTTTGTGTTTGCATAAATTACATTACAAAACATGAAGTTGTGATATATTTTAATTATCCTCATCATTTATAAAATAATACCCCATGGTGTAAACCAAGATGTGTTTCCACCTGTTTGACAAGCAGCAACCACGCGTAGTATTGTAAATCTTTGACTCTTTGTTTATTTTGCAAGTAAAGACCGATTGATGCAAAAACATTTAAATTTTATGAAAATCAATAATGAGTTCTTTCAACTGTTTACTAACATTAATTGTTATGACGCTGAAGACTATATTTCTCCAAAATGACGTCATTGGTCAGTCGAAGAAAATGTAACCAATACACGCTCAACATTCTTAAAAGGTTTTCTGAAATGTTTTAGGTTATACTATATGTTATTGTTGTGCACTAGATAATATATATTGTTTATAAACAACTTGTAGCAAGATGAGTTGCAGATTATTGGTCAGTTACTTAATTTTTACTTACTCTTTTGACCTGTTAATTCTTTTCAGCTCAATTCAACAGTGAAAGATGCGTCTAATATCACTTTAAGTATATAGAATATAGAAAACAAAGACGCAAACGAACAGCGAAATCAAAATGTGAAGTTGAGCTTGTAAGCAATAGGTTTCATTATAATAACATATCGTTGCTATGTTGTTTTTTTTATCAACCAAACACAAGGTGTGTTGTCTGACTTGAACGTATAACAATCATCTCTCAATCAATATGACTAGATAATAATAAGAAACTGATTTATTTTTCCAACAAGAGTTTATATTAACGAGATGCATTCAAATTTTTTCGGTTCGTATTGGGCACAATAGAGGCGAAAATTGAATGTTTAAAAAGAAAAAAAGCCGACAGAAATTTTAGAAAATTGTCCAATAAATAAAAAACACACAGGTTATTGTAATGCATTTCCATTAGATGTATTTAAGAGTATTTTGAAAACTTAATTAACACTTATTCGGACAATCATAATGCAGAGGCAGATTGTTTTTTTCGAATAATAACTTTGATATTGAAATTTCTACTTTTCCAGAATTAGACCAACCTATAACGGTAAATGAGGTATTAAATGCAAGTTAACATTTTAAATGTAATAAAGCGCCCGGTGGTGACTGTATTTTAAACGAATACTTAATGAGTGTATTGATCTCTAATCAAGTCATTTGTGTGCTGTTTTTAATAGTATTTTAAGCTCGGGCTATTTTCCTGTAAAGTTGACAGAAGGAATAATTATACCATTGCATACAAAAGGCTCTGAGGATAATGACAATAATTATAGAGTGATAACCCTTGTTAGTTGTTTTTCTAAGCTATTTACAACCAATATAAACAAGCGCATTGAATCAAAATAATGCTTACACTTCGGATGCACAATTCGGATAAAGAAAAGGATGCTCAACTGTTGATGCCATATATATATTCTTATGTCAGTTTGACAACATTTTTTAAATGAAAATAAGCCTCCGTATGTTGTTTACGTTGATATGCTTAATTGTTTTATTTTTTTTATATATCGCAAAGCATTATGGCAAAACATGTACAAATCCGGTATACACGTCAAAATATTACGAATAATTAAAAATATGTAAAAATGTCGAACCATGTGTAAAATCATACTCGACATACTCTGCATAATAAAGCTACGCCGTTGGTTCACGACGAGGAGAGGTAATGTCTCCAATTCTATTTTGCATTGTTTGTTGAGGATTTGGAAACTTTTTTACAAGACAGCGTTCATTGTGTTTAAAATATATAAGATATAATTTTAAATTTACCGTTTTATGCATACGATATGGCCATTTTTGGTAAATCACCAGAAGAAATACAATCTCATTAAGACAATATTTACCTTTATTGTAACTAATGGGGACTTACTGTTAATACTAGCAAAACAATAATAATGGTTTTCCGCAAAAGGGGGAGAATTCGTCAAAATGAGATATGGACATATTATGGAAAATATACAGAAGCCTTCGACAATTTTAACTATCTGGCTCCTGTTATTAATTATACTGGTAGTTTTATATTAAACCAGGAGCATTTAGTATAAAATGCTCTTAAGATATCGAATACTTTGCTTTATAAACGCAAACAGTATGATCTTAAACGCAGAATATTGTGTCAGTTGTTTGATGCCTTTGTTGACTCTATTTTAAATTATGCATCAGAAATATGGAGCTTTAATAAATTAAAAGATATTGGACGCATTCACTTAATTTTTTTCAAAAGGTTGTCAAATGTTAAAAGCAGCACAGGTAATGCAACGGTGTATGGTGAAGTAGGTAAACACCCACTATATGTAATACTAAATATATATTGTAAAATATTGGCTTTAAGATGTAAATAGTGAAAATATTATCATACAAATTGTTTATAACCAAGATATAAATGATTGTGATAAAGAGTATAAACATTGGGTATCGAAAGTAAAAATTTGTTAAATGATTAAGGGTTTTCATAAATATTCCAACATGCAAATATGATTAATACAAGGTCGTTTTTATGTGAGTTAAAATGTAGAATTATTTAAACATTAAAAAAAGAATGGTTTGGCAATATGAATATTAGTTATGTTTTAGATATATATAGGATATTCAAAACAACTCTTGAATACGAAACGTTCTTAGATTTACTGCCAAAATGTTTGCGTACATACCTTGTTAAACTGAGGGCTTCTTCCCAATCTTTGAGAATTCAAACTGGAAGATACACACGTAATCATATTCCTCGTAATGAACGATGCTGTCAATGTTGTGATCAAAGGGACATGGAAGACGAATTCCATTTTATATGTAAATGTCCATGTTTCCGTCAAATAAGAAAAAAAAATAATAAAAATGTTTACTATGTGAATTCATCCGTTTTTAAGTTTTTTACTTTATTGAACTCAACTTGTAAAATTGAAATTATAAATGTGTGTAATTATACAAAATAAGCTCTAGCCGTAAGATATTCTATCACACATAATATTGTCAATGAATACTAAAGTAGTTCCTGTCTGCCAGTGAAATTATATATATTTTACTATATAAAGTTGTACTCCTTTGTTAAATATACTTTTTCTCAAATTGTTAGATTACATTTTGTAATAAACTATACGTTGTAATATATAGACACATGACACTATTTTGTAATATATTTAATGTATTTAGACGATGTTCGTTTATATAAGTCTAAATAACTGCCTGTTCCGTTCTGTTTTGTTAAATGTGAAGCTGAATAGATGAAAACAATATATGTCCTTAGTAATTAAATGAGCTAATTTTCTGAATCGTTATATATAGAGTGGTATTGAAGTCAAAATATTAGTTCAATTTAATAAACTTCATACCTATGTTAACATTTATCATTTATTACTTTAAGTTTTCAGATTATTGGTATTATTCCAAATTTACTTATGAAGTAATTTACTTTAAAATGTTATTGTAAGCTACGTTTTCTATCCTTTGTTTCAAACAGGTTTGGGTTTAATGTTTAATTCTTTACTGCATACACCAAACGCAAAACGCTTGATGTCAAATGCTTAAACACACATTTATTTCGGATCCTACCACATAAAACTATCCCTTATTAAACGATTACTGTCACTTAGTATAGGTTTCATGTTTTTATATTTTTTTTAGTTAAAGTATATCTCTTATTGCGACTTAGCATTAATCGCCTTTTGTTCAATTACACTCTTACGGTATAGAAACATAGATCGGTGCATACAACAAAGTTTATTTGAAAGAATGCATGTCAAAGACAGTTGAATGTTTAGAAAGACCATTCTATACATTAATTTATCACGTCACTGACTTCCTGTTAGCCTGTGACTCAACATGCATGTTGTTTAATGTATGTTTCAAAATGGCTGATACAAGGGAGGCTTATATCATTTCGGATGATATAAACCGGACAGAATCGAGCTTTGAAATGCTTTTCAAACGTTGTGCTTTCTGAGCGGTTGCTAATGTCGTTACCACGAGTGGGTTGACTCATTCCTATTTTTTGCTAATTCGTAGCCACAAGTTAGCAATGTTGTTTCCACCATTTACTAAGTCGTTCTCACGACTAAATAACTCGTTCCCTCGGTTTACTTACTCGTTCGCAGTTACGCGCATGGCTATTATCATTATTTAATTGAACGCATGGTTTAATTTTCTTCCTGTTAGTAAAGAATAGAGCCGGGTCACACCACATTCGCAATTATTGACAAGTTGTACACCCAACTATCACATTGGTTAAAACGGGTAGTTTGTAGCTTGTGCTAGTTGAGAAATGGATGCTCGCTTCAGTAAGTCATTTTATGATTGTTACCATTACTATCATAGCGTATATGATTTATCTTCGCTCATAAAACAGCTTTATTCACTGTTTGGTAATATAATAAAAATCACAATTTCGTAGCTTATTTCAACGAAGAATGTTGACTTTTTATAATTAATTGATTGAATTACGCGGACAGTTAAATGCTATAACCATAGAGTACACTGACCACTTGTTCTTAAATTGGCGGTGTCTTCATTACAGTGACATGACTATTTATATTTACTGGAATGTATACTAGAATGGTTTTAAAGTGTTTGGCAATGTTTGTAATGTGTTGAGAGTGTTAATGTTGAGATGCTGGGACCGCCGAACACACAATATTTAGGTTGTGTTGGCTCACCTGAGCACAACATGCATTTGGTCAATCATGTTTTCTTCAAACAAATCTCTTCGGTAGATTTTGAACTGATATCACAAGAATGCTGATGATTTACAGTGATTCTTTTTACAAATTGTTTCAGTCTATAAATAAAAGAAGTCATTAGACCCAAAACGGATGTTATAAACGAAAACAATCGTGTCCAATATTCGATGATTATATCGAGACACTATTTATCTATTATACTTTTGTGTAAAGATAGAGATATTTACCTGGAACGCATCCTATCAGGGTGTTTCATAAACAACAGTTCATTCAAACTAGCTTTATTTACACTTTCTTATATTTTCTCATACTTTTAGAAGTACAAACTGATATTGTAAACAAAATGGATAAATGATGTTCATTACATAATTGTTATAATAGTTGTCCCATGCGTTATTGTGAACTGAGCATGTTTGCTTTCCGAATTGCTTTGGTTCATTGGTGTCCGTATCTGTAAAAACAACTTTACATGGTTTTACCTAAGGTGTTCACTATAATATACGTTTTAAGTTCAATCCAAACATATACAAGAATCACCGAATACTCATTGTATGCATTGACGCTGTAAGATAATAAATTATATATATGCGGAAGATGATGTATTGCTTATTTCTCTTCCTGTTTGTAATTTATAGAACAAATGTAGTAGTATGGGGTGTGGGCATGGTTAAATCCATAATTGTGCAAAGCCATTTATTCAGACGTTGACCATTATAGACCAATGATGATTACGGATATGTACAAACAATAACAACATAACAAAACATGTAATACCATAAAATACGAAACATAATGAATTTAGAATTGATTGCACACACCTTTCATACATTAACGATACAAAATTACCTCATGAATAAAAACAACACTATAACACATACGGTTGGTAAAACTCAGCGGTACAACTGTAGGACTTGCTCTACTAAGTGTTGTGGCTTTATGCGAGTACATTACATTTGAAATCATTAACCAGCTGCACGCCCTATTGACAATAAGTACAAACTAGTAATTTATAGCTTGTTCTAACTGAGAAATTAACACAGTATTCGGTAAGCTCTAATATGTGATGTTTAATATAATTGAGATATTTATGCGTATTTGATCTTCTTCTTTTGTTAACAAATTTGCTATACAATGAAGCAATGCAATAAGAAAATTACGATTTCGAAATAAAGATTGTTCTGTGTCGCCGTATATGCTAATGTCGTAGAGTGGTGTGACTGGTAGAATAACAATGTGCTTGATAACAGCGGTATGGAAATTTATCTGCGATGCAAATTAGCACTAAAACGGTTAACATTTCAATTTGTGAAGACGCATTACATGATTTAAATATTATTTTCTTAAACCAGGATACAAATAGACATTTAACTTCGCGTTTGTATAAAGTACATTACAAAACAGGAAGTTGTCGTATATTTTAATTATCCTATTCATTTATGAAATAATACACCATTGTGTAAACCAAGATGTGTTTTCACCTGTTTGACATGCAACAACCACGCGTAGTATTGTAAATGTGTGTGTATATACATGGCGTTATTTGATGTTTTTGTGTCGTATAGCAATTTTGTTTTGACTCTTTGTTTATTTTGATAGTACAAGCCGATTGATGCAAAAACATTTAAATTTTACAAAAATCAATGAATCCTTACAAATATTTACTTGTATTGATGGATATTAAGTTGTCCCATCGTCATTATTTCACCTTTCTTGGCGTTTGGTGGTAAACACTTATTTGTTTTTCCTTTAAGTTAAAATATGCGCATTTATAGCATGGCCTTTTGTTAATTTTATTGCATAACCATCGTGTTTTAGCCATATTTCTTTAATGAGCCGCAAAATTAATACTAACCTATTAAGATAATAATGGGATTCATAGAGCGCCTGATTCAGGTCTCATAAGACTCACTCAAGAGACCGTTATGTATACAACGATTACCTAGAATTTTCTAAATATATATTTCGTCACTTATCATTTGTTTGTGAAAAGATAGAGATATTTACATGGAATGCATACTATCGGGGTGTTTCATAAACAACAGATCATTTAAACTAGCTTCATTTACACTTTCTTTTATTGTCTTGTATTTTTTGAAGTACAACATTATTTTGTAAACAAAAGGGGTAATTGATGTTTATTTCATAATTGTTATAAAAGTTGCCTCATGCGTTATTGTGAACTGAACATTTTGGCTTTCCGAATTAGTTTGGTAAATTGGTGTCCGTTTCTGTAAAAACAACTTTACATGGTATTACCTATGGTGTTCACTGAAATTAACGTTTTGAATTCAATCCAAACATAGAAAAGAATCACCGAATACTCATGTTATGCATTGACGCTGTAAGATACTTATATATATGCTGAGGATGATTTATTGCCTATTTCTTTTCCTGTTTGTATTTTATAGAACCAATGTAGTAGTCTGTGATGTGGACGCATGGTTAAACAAAGTCCATAATTGTTAAAAGCCATTTATTCAGACGATTACCAATTGTGTCGTGTTCTGAGAAAACTGGGCATAATGCATGTGCGTAAAGTGTCGTCCCAGATTAGCCTGTGAAGTCCGCACAGGCTAATCCGGGACGACACTTTCCGCCTAAACTGGATTTTCGCTAAGAAGAGAAATCATTTAAACAAAAAATCCATGAAAGCGGAAAGTGTCGTCCCTGATTAGCCTGTGCGTACTGCACAGGCCAATCTGGGATGACAATTTACGCACAAGCATTATGCCCAGTTTTTGCAGAACGCGACAAATATAGGCTACTGGTGGACACGGACCTGTACAAAGACAATAACAACAATATTACTAACATAACAAAACATGTCATACCATAAAATACGAAATATAATGAATATAGCCTGGATTGCACACACTTTTCGTACAATAATGATACAAAATTCCCTCATGAATATAAACAACACTTCAACACATACGGTTGGTAATATATAAGGTTTGTAAAACTAAGCGGTACAACTGTAGGACTTGCTGTACTAAGTGTTGTGGCTTTAGGAGAGCATGGTCAGTATTTTTATGTTACAATTTAAGAAGATCAGTTCTATCGAATTACCAATCATAAACCTGTATCAGGACAATATATGATCATGTTTGGACACTACAAATATTTTATCAGCCTTCATGGTCGAATGCACAGTGAACAGAGGAGAAAATTCCTTCAAAAATAGCTAGTACATAACAAGGGAGAATATATATATATTCAAACGTTCTACACATGTTTACATTTAATTTATAATTATTGACAAGCTGCACGCCCTATTGACAAATCAGTACAAACTAGTAAGGTATAGCATGTTCTAATTAAAAAAAAAATCGGTCAGCTCTAATATGTGATGTTAAATATAGTAGAGATACTTGCGTATTTGATCATCTTCTTTCGTTAATAAATTTGCTATAAAAATGAGGTTATACGAAAACAATATGATTTTGAAATTAAGGTTTTTTTATGTTGACTAAAATGCAAATATCGTACAGTGATGTGACTAGTAGAATAACAATGTGCTTGAACAGCGGTATGGAAATTATCCGCGATGTAAATTTGCACAAAACGGTTAACATTTCAATTTGTGCAGACGCATGACAAGATTTAGAAATTGTTTTCTTAAACCAGGATACAAATAGACATTTAAAGTCGCGTTTGCATAAATTACAATACAAAACAGGAAGTTGTGGTATATTTGTATTATTCTAATCATTTATGAAATAATACCCCATGGGAAAAACCAAGATGTGTTTTCATCTGTTTGACAAGCAACAACCACGCGTATTATTGTTAAGTTTCTTTTTGTGTGTGTTTATACATGGCGCTGTGTAATGTTTATGTGTCGTTTAGCCATTTGGATTTTACTCTTTGTTTATTTTGCTAGTACAGACCGATTGATGCCAAAACATTTAATTTAAATTTTACAAAAATCAATGGTGAATTCTTACAACTGTTTAGTTACATTAATTGTTTTGACGATGAAGACTATATTTCGTTAAAAACAAAATGACGTCACGCCATTGGTCAGTCGAAGAAAATGTAAGAAATGAACACTCACAATTCTAACTAGAAATGGCGCGGCAGAGGCCGACGCGTATCCCCACACCAAATGTTTGACCTAGGTGTGCCCCAGGGTTGGTAATGGGGCCATGCATAGTCGAGATTGACCGTATTGTCATAAGAGAAGTTCAGTATCAATTTGAAGTGAATCCATGTAGAAATGAAGAAATTATAGTAAATGGCAATTTTTGGTGGGTGTGGCCTATGTGGGCGGGGCGCCCCAGGGTTGGGAATGGGGCCATGCATGGTTGAGATTGACCGTATTGTCATAAGAGAGGTCCAGTATCAATTTGAAGTGAATCGGTGTAGAAATAAAGAAGTAAATGTAAAATAACCTTAAACTAGAAATGGCG